>LAPY01000927.1:13215-26631 GCA_000970635.1 Eragrostis tef | reverse complement strand
AGGGGGGGGACTTCGACGCCGCGCTCGAGCTCCTCCGCGCCCACGCCCCCGCCGCGCTCCGCGACCATCGCCTCCTGTTCCACCTCCACAAGCAGGTGCGTGCCCTCCTTGCGACTCCAACCTTAGTCTCCCTGTGTGTTCTCGTCGTTGAATCATAATTTTGTGCGTCCGTGCAGAGATTTGTTGAGCTAGTCAGGAGGGGCACGGAAGCGGACAGAGAGGCGGCTCTCGACTGCCTCCGCACGGCGCTCGCGCCATGTGCGCTTGACGCCTATCCAGTGAGTACTGCTGTTTCGACTCATCTACTCTCTTCTGAACCTAGTGTCTCTGCTTGCCATTGTTGTGTTTGGGCGTCAAATTGATCTGAATCTGCTGCTGGGACTGTAAAGTGAACACTTTCGCAGCTTGCAGCATGCCAAAAGTAAAGTTGAATGTTTTTTCACTTGCTTGAGCACAGATGAACAGACAGTTCTGCATATTTTGGCTGTTCGATCATATGAGTGGAGCATCATATGACATGTTTTACATTATCTATCGGGAGCTAGGTGCAAACAGTTTTGTGTATGGTGTTGGTTTGCGGTGGTTATTCTAAGTAGCGTCTAAGCAGTTAGTGCATAGCTGCTAGAGGTTGTAACAGTATGCATCCTTCAGAGCACTTTTGCCTGTTTAACAGTTAAAGCCTAAAGCTTTTATACATATTTAATTCATTATTTCATACAGGACAAATTGCTAGCAGCAGGTATTACTAGTTTGAACTATCTAATGGTTCGTTCATCAGCTGCAACGGATACAGCCTTTATGTTTGATTGCTTATTCATATGGCTAGACTTGGTTCATGGTTTCACTTGAACAACCATAAAGATGGGACAGATTGACATTAGTGACATTTGATTGGTTGGCTTGACCATGGTTCTGGCAGGCTGCACTTTGCCTAAGTTGTGGTGAGCGATTTATTTGGCATAGGAACTGGAAACTCTGGCTTACATTTAACACTGCCAAAGTTAGTGGTAGCAAAATGTAAAATGTGGTAGCTAACCAAGCACAACCTACTTCTACCTTTGAAGCAGCTGATCTAAATGTTGGGAAATATTTAGAACACTGCTGGTTACTGGTATTTTGGTTATTTGGGCCTGACTATGGTTACCCCTTATTTGGAATTGGAAATCTGTTATAACCCTAATAATCACTGGGACTGGATATCCCTAGTAGCGGAACTTGACAAAGGATTTAGTGCGAAGTCGCAAGGTATTACAGAGAAGTGAATAAAACATGCTTTCCAGTTAAGTACTAAAATTAATGCTTTGGAAGTAAGGGAGATATAGTCAATAGTGAAGTCCCGCCACTGGCTACAGCCATCCTGGCAGTAAAGGAGTTACAGCAAAGTATATATGGATCTTGTTTGCAACAATGATTGGTATAACAAAAAAAAAATGGTAGGTAAATCTTTAATAAAGCTTTCAGGATAGGTCTCTTCTCTTACTGCCATGGATACATATTTTTGCCATGATATGGCTAATAATGATGATGCCTTAGATAAGAATTTGGAAAAATTGGTTCTATGACATTGAAAGGTGCATGTTTTCAGACATTTACCATCAAACCAACTTGGGACACAATAATGCCATCGAAAGGTGCTGCCGTTTACAAATTTACCACTCCTCCTAAAATGACTGTTAGCATTGAAAACTCTGACCATTGTGCTCCTGCCGTCTTTCCACTCCATGCGAGTCAAAAGGCCATGCTTGAGTAGCTCCCTGTAACCAATTCTTGCCGCTGAGATCTGCTGCTGCCCATGCCGCACCCGCATCTGGGGCCTCTCTCCCGGTCGCCCTTGCTGCGAAGAAGACCATGCGGGAAGGGGCATTGCACTAAGAGGGTAGACGAAGGGCTCGGCCTCCCACAGCCCTCTGTCGCAGCAGTCAAGTCGTGAGCCTGGTCTGGTGCCGTCCCTGACTTGGAGCAACACCAGTTGGAATGGGCTACAAACTTTAGGAATCGAGGGCGGCAGAAAATCAGGTTCAGCTTAGCACACTGGAGAGCTCTGATTTGGAGCAGCAGAAACTAGATGTAGAATCTGGACCGATGGTTGGATTATATAGGCGCTAAGAGAGCAGCGGGCGTAGAATCAGGAGAAGGATTGCCTGGTTGAAAGGATGATGATTGGACACCAGGAGTAGCCGGTTAGCAGCAGATGTTCTGGTTTAAAGGATGAAGAACGGCTAGGCAAAGGTTTTCTGAACTTCTAAAGGGTAAATAAGACATTTCATCTTCTCTGAGTTGCAAAAAAAAAAGGAAATAAAAAAAGCATTGGTAAAATGTAACGGCCTATGACACCCACGGTTTCAAAGCGACCAGTCGTCCATGAGTGCAAGGCCACCAATCAGGCGCTTGCTCGACTTAATCGGATCATAATAACAGAATGGCAGATTTTCTAAACGGCGCGATCTTTCTGTGGTATTAATGTGTAACAAGTCGGTTTCTATGGTAAATTTCTTAAACATGCATCTTTCAATGTCACAGGATCAATTTTCCCCAAGATTTTTGTACCTCGCAAGGCGCCCCACAGATGTTTTTGATTCCCCATAGGACAGCTCCATCTTACAATGTTCTTGATGTCCTTGGTAGGCATCTTTTGAATTGATCTTTGCTTCATCAGGAAAAAAGATTGGTCTCCAATCATTATTTGCCTTGTTATTCTGCACTGACACCCATCTCGACAACACAAAATGGGTTGTTCGTATGCATGATGTATGGAGTTTATTGTGTTATATAAACAATATAGCCAAGATAACATATCATTATGCAAGTTAACTGTGCTGTAACTGCAAAAGATTATCCAATCATTTGATCAATGCCTTGTCATGGTTACATAGAGAAGGACAGGTCATGTAGAGGCAGATTCATAAACTCTAAAGAGAGCTAACCGTTTTCAGCAGTTAGTTGTAGCGCGCCTTCGCTCATCCTCTCATTTTGGAAAGGTTTCCAAGTGAACCTGTCCATTCAACCAAAAAAAAAAGAAAGATTAGCACTCCTGACGATTGTGCTTACTCTAACAAATTCATTACATTTTCTTTATGTTGAAAACATAGGACAGATCAGTGCATGTGTTGATTCTAGCATATTGCCTGTTGGATCTTGCCTTCTGATATTGGTATGTTGATATGATTGAAGGAAGCTTATGAGGAGTTCAAGCATACAATGCTCGTGTTGATATATGACAAAGATGATCAATCTTCCCCAGTAGTCAATGAGGTATGCACGACCTTCTATGTCCCCATGACTAAAAATTATGCTGTGCAAGCTTTTAAGCTGAAGAATAACTAATTGGTTCTTACGTTTTCTGTTTGAGCATGACTTCTTTTAACCTGAAGAATAACTCTATGCTTATTGTAACCTTTTTTGAAAACAATTTCCAAAATTGGTCCCTTGCCAAAACTATTTCTACTTTTGACCCCTCTGCTCAGTTCATGACACTAGCAACCTTTATGGCAAAATATGGCTGTGCTTACATGTCTTTCCCACTTTTTTCTTTTTGATGTGATATCATGTGTTGCGATTGGGATGCTTTTACAACACCACATATAAAGGGGAGTTGGATGCACACATCATGCATGATGCCACAAGGCTCAAGCATATCATAGGTTGGGACGGAGTGGCGGGAAAGCTTGCATGCTTATATATTGTTGCTATAGTAGTGCCACTTGTTTCCTTCTGTCTCTCTACGCAATATGGGAAAAGTTATCAGCACATGCCTAGTAAAAAAAATGCAACTTGTGTGGGTTAAGGTTAACAGGCTTGCTGTTAGTGGTATGAAAAGTAGGACTGCTGGAGCATGTGAAATTTTGAAATAAATCGGCTAAAAGCTCCGCTTTCACTCCTGTATTTTCTTGGTGCCAAACTGTGAGGAAAAGATAATTGGAGTTGTGCCACACAGCATCAGGTACTCATTGAGCAAGTGTAAATAGAAAAAAAATAGACAGAAGACTAGTAGCTAATAAACTGTACATGTCAAATAAACAGAATGCACAAAGTTTAGCGACAGGAGGTACTAACAAATAATACACTGTTGATGGCGTGTGAATGTATGCATTTGCATGTCTTTTCCTCTCCCTCCCATGGCGTGATTAAGCCTTCTAGTTGTGTACAAAAGACGTGAAATAGGGGAGGGGAGCAAAGGGAAATATAGTAGTCAACTGGTCAGCTCCAATATACAAGCATGGTGGTGCAACTCCGTCAACCTTGGCGCTGACATGGCGATTTGGTCTCCATGTTGCACAATGTTAGCACCATGAGGTTTGGCGCATAGACGTCAACTTGAGCCTAGTGTCAGCCTGAGGGGCCAAAAGTGGAAATAATTTTGGCAAAACCATTTTTAGAAATTTTGTTGAAAAATTGTTATAATATGGGGTAGTAGTAAAGCTTATTGTGATTTACACAAAATAATATATGCAAGCCGAAAGGTTTTCCTGCCAAGTAACGGTTCTTGATTACTTGACTTCTTCAGACACATTTGTGTCAAAAGGTATCCATGTTATGAAGTATTGTGCTTGGTGTTTCTTAGAGCAACAATGCTTTATTGCTTCTTGCTAGTCAAAAGGCTTCTAAATCTTTTAGAACTTTCTAATGCACTGGAGGATTGTTTTTTATGGTTTCATATATAACTTATTTTTTCCTTCTGAAACCTTTTGATCCACAGTGGTCTATAAAGAGAAGGTTTGAACTTGCTGGTTTGCTATCATCTATTCTGAGAGCTAATTTACAAGCTTACGATCCTATTCTATCAATGACCTTAAGATACTTAATAAGGTATACTTCTATAATACATCATCCTAACCTTTATTTTGCACATCGTTGTATCTCTACGCCATTCTGACAGTTATCATACTTTGCAAAGTATTCACAAGGTATTTTGCTCACGTCAAGGGATTTCATCACCTATATCTGAGCTGACTGAGCGCTTGCTCTTTGAGGATCGTGATCCACCTGTGGTTCCCCAGGAGTGCTCTCTGGAAGCACCGCCATTTGACGAGGCAAGCATTTCTTGGTAGCTATTAACTATATTATGCTCTTTTCACTGGCTTCTGACTTTTGGAGATCAGGTTGACGTTCAAGCCCTAGCACATGCTGTGGAGTTGACAAGACAAGGAGCTGTTGACAGCTTGAAGTTTGCAAAAGGAGATTTGTATCAAGCATTTCAGGTTGTGTTGCAGTTCCAAAATTTTAATATGAAACTACTCAGCTATGAACATTTATTTTCATCACCACATTTGTTTCAATTTCATTGTAAAAAAAGGAAAATTTGTTTCTAATAGTTACTCTAAAACTTGCAGAATGTAGTTGTGGAGTCACTTAAGCAGCTTTCTTGATCTTGTTAATATTTTGTTATTTTATATGCCCTGGTCATTAATGTTAGGATATTCATATTTGTTTGGTCACCCGCAAAATTATAAGTGCAGCATTTCCCCTTCTATTCTGTGAATCCATGTTTTTTGCGTACAAGATATCACTGACATGAGTCGTGTTAGCCTGCCATTATAACTAGCGGCCTGAATCTTATACCAAAATAAAAGATGTTGGGCAATTTGGAATTCAGCACTCCTTATGGCCGTTTCCAATAAAAAATTGCCACAGAAGATTTAATATATTCATAAAGGCATCTTTTTTTAATTGGCCACCAAAGTGAGCCTCTAAACATGACCAGTAAATCCTGTATGCTCCCATTCTCACAACTAGTTTGATGTGTTTCGTTGACCATTCATTCTGGTCTTTGTGGTTTGAACTCTCAAATAAAATTACCAAGTTACTAGTACTATGTTCCCTTTCCTCGGAGTCCTTGCTCTCTCTGCCCTGCCCCACACGTCTTCGCCCACCCATGTCTCAGCAGCAACTATAGTTTCTGATAGCAGCAACAGCTTCAAGAGAGTACAGGGGCAGTGACAACCCCAAAATAATACTAATAATAAAAGCAGGAGTGAACTGTGAGAGAAGACTTAGCAGGGGGAGTTGGCAGGTCGAGTGGCATCACACTGATGTGCCTTGTATTTGTGATTGGCCTATCAATATAAAATTCCATTGTTATGCACAAGACTAGATCTTTTCAAACATGAACTACCAACACAGCTGCATGAAATGAGTAAGAGTTTACCTATAAGCAGCCCCTATTTTGATTGCTTCTTTCTTATTCTTCTATTCTCTTTCTTTTCCGCTAGGGGGTTTGGTGGAGGGGAAGAACAATGAGGTGGGAAACAATACTTGTGGTCTTCCTCTTAGTGGAATGCCTTATGAAATTTGATAGCAGAGGCAAAGTTGGCATTGTCTTCTTCCCATCTTCACCTCCTAATCTCATCCATCATGTGGCTCGTCCTAATGGCATAATGTCCTCTGTTTTCATTTCCCACTCTCTCCTGCTATGTTGTGCTTGCAACTGGCCTCTTTCCAGTCGTCCAAAACTGCCTGCTGGAAATGACGTGATGCAGAATCATCTGTATGGTGGATCATTCTGTTTTCGTTACATCAAGAAGTATATCCACATTGTGATTTGTACTGCATTGCAACTCGCTTCTTTCTGTTTGTGCACATATTGTAACACACTGCTCATTCTGTCCTGAGCAGTACCGTGTGATGCACAGTACATGCACACATGCCTGTTAGGTTTCTGCAATAAAGATCATGCAATAGTGAAGGGTTAAGGTGCTAACTTTAACATCATCACAGAAGAGTAGATGGATGGGAGTCCTTTTTTATTTTTTGTATATAGTTGTCTATGGATTATAGACATTCCGGTTGAGTAGGTTCACAAAAAGTCAAAGAGAAAAGGTTGTCCTCGAACGCTCAATATCTTTCAGTTTGCGTTTATTGGATATAGTAAGTGCAATTATGTCAGGACCTTGATGGATCTGGCCAGAATTTCAGACAAGAAAGAAATAGCAGGGATCCAACATATTCTCTTGCATCTTCAACACTTGTTAAATCATAATATACATATTGTATAACACAAAGGATCAACATTTTGTGTCTTCTTGTTTGATCAGCACAAACCTGCTTCTTTGTGCAATTTTTAAGTATGTTTCAATAACTGCTCCCTCATTGCTTCCTTAGCCCAATGCCCATTATGTGAGTTCACTCTCTGTAAAATTGCAGAATGAATTATGCCGGATGAATCTGGACCTGTCCCTTATGGATCAACTTGTACACGAGTACTGCATATACAGGGGAATAGTTGAAGGCAGCTCCCATGTTTGTCCTGGTAAATGGCTGAACCTGTATACATGAAGACATGCATGAGAGTTTTCATATTTCGAATAAGATCTTTCTGTATTCAATCCTATGTTAATTTATGTTCCTTTTAATTATGTAACATTAATCAATATGTTTCTTTTATATTGTAGGAGCTGCCGACCAGAAATGTAGTCCAAACAATGACATTAGTTCTGTAAATAAACAAGCAGTCAATAAGGAAACAACACCTGAATGTGAAATGACTAACAATGATAATGGAGATTGTACTACCAGTGATATCACTTGTGATGATTCCTGGTCCAGGAGGTTACGGAGGGTCAGAAGTAGTTCATCAGGGCAGCGAAGACGAAAAAGATGGAGAGGACGCGTAGATGATTTGGACTATGCTTGTGCGACTTTTTTGGATGCGAATAAGGATAATACCATGCTTCATGCTATTGACATGGATGAAAACACTATCACTGAAAAACAGGTACGGCTTATTTTGAATTCATTTCCTGCCTATAATAAACTAAGATTTTGTTTACGAAAAAATATTGATTGTCATATATACTGCTTCAGGACTTTGAGGCAAATTCCTCTGATACTGCCAACACAGAAGATCAAAAATATGAAGTTATTTTGGAGATGAGAGACCTCACTAAAAAAGGGATGGCTTCAAAGGTCGTGGAAGAAATAACCAGCATAGATCCTGAGTTCTTTTCACAAAACCCTTTTCTTCTGTTTCAGCTGAAACAGGTCAGGCCCAAACACCTCAATCAACACTAGTTTGGTGCTAAGAAGCAGGAGCTAGTATCATGATATCTTGAATTTTTTGATTGACAGGTTGAGTTTCTTAAGCTAGTAGCTGCCGGTGATGATGCAGCTGCTCTCAAGGTGGCATCCGCTCATCTGGGACCTCTTGCTGCCAATGACCGTACCTTGCTGAAGCCTTTGAAGGAAACTTTAGTAACACTGCTTCAATTCGGCGAAGATGTATTCACAAATGCAGTATCATTGCCAGTTCTTGCAAGTTCTCTCCAGGTAGGTCTAATGGTTATATGTACTAAGCTGATCCTGCTTATGTGGTAGACTAGCACTAAGATATAAGATATTTTTATATGAAAAACTGGCTTTACATTATAGTTTATTCAATCATAGTAAAGTTTATTCAATCATAGTAAAATTAATAAATTTCCTGAGTTTTATTATGTGTATCGAGAATTATGTTGAACTGTATCACGACATGTTTCATTTTTTAGGTTGCAATGAGCAGGAGGCTTGGTATTGAAGAACCTCAGCTAATGAAGATAGTCAGAACAACAATCCACTCACACGCTGAATGGTTTAAGCTTCAAATGTGCAAGGACCGTTTTGAGAAATTTTTGAAGATTAATTGTCTAAAAGAAGTTGATCCATCAGTGGCAAGTCGTAGTATGTCCAAGGTTCATACTGATGAATGTGGCAATGGATCTTCTCAAATAACGACATGTTCGAGTGGTAAGGTGCCAGATGAAGGTAGTAGCCCTCAGGTCTCATCGGAAGTTTCCTGCGATGAAAATGCAATACTGAAGGTTATGGTAAGTAAGATATGGGATATTGGTCCTCTTGCCTGGCACAGGGATGACGTATATTTGATTTACTGGTCTAGACATGATTCCGTTATGATAGGCAAAGATTTTGTTGCTTTTAAAGGCCAGACCCATTGGCTCTCCTCCAGTAGCATGGTTTTCCTTTCCTACTTGAGATTAGGCAAAGAATATGATGGTGGTTGTGAGGATGACTTTCTTAAACAGATTCTTTTATCTGAAACATTCTAGTTAGTTGCTTCAGATATCATCATAACACTTTTATGCTTTAACATCAAAGATGGAGATGGTAAACTGGCTTTGTTTGGAATCTGTCTTCTAACTGTTTCGTATATTGTTCTTGATTCCACTTTTTTTTTCCTTGCAGGAATTCCTTGCCTTGCCAAGGGCTGACGCCATCCAACTCCTCATGCAGTATGATGGAAGTGCGGAGGCAGTCATCGAACACATCTTTCAATAGTACTTACTGTAAATATCACAAACGTTTTGCTTGTTTACTTTTCTACTTTTTGTACAGAAAGTGACGTTTAGCACTAGGCTACATTTTGGTTTTTCATTTCATCCATGTAACACGAAGTAGAACAGACATTGCTTCACAGTTTTATGCGCAAGGAATAATGTGGAAGCTTTTAAACATACATTTGGTGTATTGGAGAGGGAGACTATAGCTTTTAATAATGTGGAAGTTGTCTATAAATGGTAGGAACGAAGTGTGCTCTGTAGCCTGGAGCTGCCAATGCACAACGGGGCTCCCGTCCCCAACCTGTCTTACGCGGTCACCTCACATGTCTACCGGACATGGTTAAGATGATTGCGTGGACCATCCGGTGAAAATGTGAGCTGCAAACCATCTGATGATTTAGTATCTACAGTTTACTTGTGACTTCGTTTTTCATGATGGTTTCGCTTGTCCGATTATTTTTGTATTCAATAGATTTCGTTTTTTTTAATGACACTGTTGATTTTTTTCGTTGAACTTTAACCAATAATATAGACTTAAATAATTACTTTTTGAATGTGAAAGGAATATCATTGGATTCCTTGTCAAAATCACTTCATAGCTAACTTATACACTTAGCTATTTACACAAATATTTATAGATAAGACGAAGAGTCAAAGTAACGAAAAAAGTCAACGGTGTCATATAAAAAAATGGAGGGAATATGTATTTCATATATAGAAGGTGCATATATGTTTGCTTCATTGCTTGCTGTCAACTTTGACAACTTGCTTGAGCAGTATGTCCTTAACTCGGGATGTGCTAGGGACACTTTCAAAATGGTCAAATCGATAATTCACCATGGATGTTATCAATTCACCTGTTACTGCCATGCTTGTAGATGATCAATAGTTATCACTGATTTACTAGCTAGTAATAGATTACATAGAGTCATCACTGAGTTTATACATCAAATTCAATAGGGCTTCATCAAGGCAGAGAAGTGAATTTCATGTATAGATGGTTTCCTAAAATCAAGCACCCCTTCAGTGATGTTGTTAGGGAAAATCTTCCATTGTAATAGAGGAGTACGGTACGGTATGGAGGTCCACTCTCACCACTCCTCTTTGTGTTAGCATCAAATAGAGAGCAAACGACCAAGGTTTGCTAAAACTTCTCTTACCTTAAAGAGCATGTCAAGTTTTTTCAGTAATCCAATATCTAGATGACACGCCTGCATTGAGACAGCTTTATGAATTGAGATAGCTACACGTACGCGTTCTATTGTATGTCCTCATCCCCTAATTAAGAATTTAGGTAGCGTGGCAGCGACAAGGATTGTGAAGTTAAAAAGTCCGGTTGCGGACGTCGACACGAGGATGTACGGTAGTTAAAAATCACGTCGTGGCATCCAGCTGTTTCCGGTAGTAAACTCTCAGCTTCCGCGTCGCAAAGATGTACGGGAAAACACGTGCTAAATGTTTGAGTGAATACTGATGGAGAAATTGCATGTACTTCACTGCGTGACTGGTCCTTCATATCATGGAATCGTGTGAAATATAGGAACATAAACGAAGGACTTAAAAAGGTAGTTTAAGTGCCCGATGACGATTGAAAATGCTTTTGCTCAGTTTGAATTTCGCTCACTAACTGATCAGTTCATCCAGTCTGGACACGTAAAATTGACATAGAAGATGTAGGAGTACTCCCAAACCAAGACTTGGGTACGCCATGTACGGTCCGGATTACCGTGCCCACCACATGCTGCCAAAATGCTTTGTTATTAACTTGCCGTCGAGCCCAGCAGGGTGCCCTTGGAAGTTGGAGCTACTGCCGCAAGAAGCCGGCAGGACCATGGAGTACTCTGGTTCGTCTTATGCATCCACAAGTTCTCTACTCAGCATCTAGCAACAACTACAGACGCAAGAAGCCGGCCGATAGCGTAGTCGCCGATCGTACATCCAAAGTTCTCCTGCTCCGGCACCTCGCACAATTTTAATTTTGTTCTTATCTGAGAAGATTCTTTCCCTCAGTTTTCTCAATGCCGTGACGAGACCGGCAACAACTTAAAAATGACGATACTAATTACGCCGGAGGCGGAGATGGACACGCTAATAGTATAATTTTCTCAGCAAAACGCACGTTCAAATATATTCAGAACTACATCAGCAAGGTGATCACACCAAAACCTGACATCCGTAGCTGACACTTCCGGGCTCCATCTATTGTTGCCTCCCTGCTCCTGAGTTACTGCGGCCATGGAGTCGTTGGGCGTGTTGCTGCTGCATCCCATGGGCGACTACCTGGAGCCTCCTCCGCCTCTGGGACGCGCCGCCCGACGGTCGGAAAGAGTTCCTCCGCGCCAACGCCGCGTCCATCCGCGCCGTCGTCACCGGCGGGGTCTCCGGCGCCGACGCTGCGCTCATCGACGCCCTGCCCGGTCTCGAGATCATCGCCTGTTACTCCGTCGGCGTCGACCGCGTCGATTTGACACGGTGTCGCGAGCGTGGGATCCGGGTCACCAACACGCCCGGCGTCCTGACCGACGACGTCGCCGACCTCGCCGTCGGCCTCGCCATCGCCGCGCTCCGCAGGATACCGCAGGCCGACAGCTACCTCCGGGCTGGACAGTGGAAGGATAAAGGGGATTACCCCCTCACCACTCGGGTCAGTTTCGTTTCTGTCCTCTCGTTCGTTCTGAAGTTATCTCGACTTGCCGTGCAACGCTTTGTTTTCTCTTCTGTAAATAAAGTTGTACTAGAATTGTAAATAAAGTTATCTCGACTTGCCGTGCGGATCATCTGGTAAGAGGGCCGTACCTCAGGTCCGCCGCAAAAGATGATTTCCGGTTCATCGCTCATTTAAGAGACGTACTTAGTCTATGCACTACGGGAAAATGCTTAATTATATAATCTGGCCGTGCGCGTCTTGTGCGTCCCGCTCCCATTTTTTTTTAGAAGAGGGAATATGTATTGTTATTCCAGCCTCTGTATCAAAATGATACACATAGCTATGGATATTACATGAGAAAATGCTCTCTTCCATATCGCACGCAGGCTTAGCAGAAAAGAGCGAACACCCACACACCCAAAAAAAAGAAAGAAATTCTCTCATCATTAGATGCATGTCTCTCGATCAAGTGCTACCTCTAGACCATGTTCAAATTAACTTTCATGCCTCATCTTCTTCATCACTGAGCCAAAGCGCCTAGCACAACGCCAGTGTTCCTTGTACATTAGCCCCTAAGGATATTATAAGGACCTTCACCTTCAAAACTTAACATTCCTCACACAAATCCAAATTCCTGTCATTGTTTGAACGCCGTTGCAACATCATATTAGACCCATTTGAGATCTCACTGAGAATGAGCGACGGCAGCAAACAGCTTAGAATTGGATCGTGCATGGAAGATCCAAGTTTGATGACATGCATACGGGATACCACCGTGTCCAGCACTAATGCAGTGTAACTAGAGGGCATCTAGTCTCAGAACTTGTCCGGTAGAGGAGCATTGAATAAGAAGAACAACAGAGCATCGACCAGATGGCTCATCAGCTGCCGAAACCTCATGTCGCGTGACGCAGTAGAGGATCCAGACGGCAGACCGCGATGTGCCCGATGGCCATATGGCGAGAATCAACGCGGCGTCGTAAGACCCCGCACCACACGGCCACACCTTGAAAACCAAGAGAATGGAGCAAATTGGGAGTCACGGCAGGAAGCAGATCGTGATGCTAGAGAAGTAAACACCGTCATCTTCTCCAAAAGCATCATCTTCAGCTCCGGCGTCCATGGTCCTCTACCTCCTCCACAGATCCGCAGGTAGCCATTGGATCGAAACCACCATGAACAGGAACCCATCCACCATTCGAACTTTGGCCGCCGCTCACTGCCAAGACCACGGCCAAACGTTGATGAGAAGGTGTGCTCCTGATGCAGCCGCGACTGTTGGGGGGTGTGAACCCTCGGTCCATGTTGCACGCCGGCACGGCAGCTGTGCGCCTGAGGCTACCAGCAACCGCATCGGAGCACACCGCCTGATTCTTGACGTGCCTAGAACCCACCACACAAACGGGATCTGCAGCCATCACCGTCGCTATGGGAGACGCGGCAGTTGCGCATCATGACCGCGCCGGCATTACACGGCCTAGATCTTGACGCCAATGTCCG
>LAPY01000926.1:136784-157212 GCA_000970635.1 Eragrostis tef | reverse complement strand
CATGGTTCTCATCTATTCACCAAAACATTCATACTTTTGGGGTTTCCATGCTCTAATGGTCATGAAGCTTACAGTTGAAAAATTCAAATTTGAAAATTTGAGAAATTCAAACGTACTTTTCTTTGAAAAATAATTCAAATTAAGTGTTCAGCAACTTTTATTTTGGTCATTTGTTCATCCGACATAGTGGTAGTAACATTGTTTACAAATCTTATATATCTCTCTCTTCTAGTTTCATGAAACTATAAGAGGGATATAGGTTTTGTGAACTATGTTAATACTATCGCGTTGTCGAATGAAGAAATGGTCAAAATAAAGGTTGTACATCTTGAGAAGTTATAAAACTTTGTGGTTGAAATTTTTTTAGTTTAAATTAATTTTGTCAATTAAAGTACGTTTGAATTTGTCAAATTTGAAACTTTGCCGAGTAGCGAATAAATACACTCAGCAAAGAGCTCGGCACTCAGCCAAAACGTCGGGTTTCCGGTAGTATATTAGATGACCATGTTGAGAAACTAAGACTTGTCTGGTTGTTGGTACAGATGAAATTCAATATTTAAGTTGGCACAATATTGTTTGGTGTAGGGGGTGGAGTGGTGAGTCAGTATGGCGTATATTGCCGGGCAATGGTTGGCTATATATAACTGCACATATTTGCATGAGAGCACTGGTGCATCGTCTCTGCTGAATGCTGATGCTATTGAAGTGTGTGCCTTGAGCTCTGGTATTGCAGAAAAAAGAAGAGAAACGTAGCACGACCTTGCTTGGGAGTAGGAGGTATGGGAGAATTTAGTTGGATGGGCTGGAACCGGCTGTGACACAGGAGGCAAAACAGCGGCACCCCCCTGGTGCTGTCGTACAGCACCCACGGCACTATCACCTTGCCACAACTGTCGTACGATGCGGAAGCGGTACGTGATCGAGCATTTTATGCCACTGTGTCGTGGTACCTATGCCTGTGGTCTGTGGAACAGCGGCACCCATCTATCGCGTGAGCCTCCATTGCTCCATCTGGAGACAAACCAGTGGTTCTTATACACATGCAATGTGTAGGACAATAAGTGCATCTAGCCGTCTATGTGGGGCTCCTTCTCCCTTCGTTCTTAAATTGATGTCACCGTTAACTTTTGTAGTTACATTTGACCGTTCGTTTTATTCACATCTATTCACCAAAACATTCATACTTTTGGGGTTTCCATGCTCTAATGGTCATGAAGCTTACAGTTGAAAAATTCAAATTTGAAAATTTGAGAAATTCAAACGTACTTTTCTTTGAAAAATAATTCAAATTAAGTGTTCAGCAACTTTTATTTTGGTCATTTGTTCATCCGACATAGTGGTAGTAACATTGTTTACAAATCTTATATATCTCTCTCTTCTAGTTTCATGAAACTATAAGAGGGATATAGGTTTTGTGAACTATGTTAATACTATCGCGTTGTCGAATGAAGAAATGGTCAAAATAAAGGTTGTACATCTTGAGAAGTTATAAAACTTTGTGGTTGAAATTTTTTTAGTTTAAATTAATTTTGTCAATTAAAGTACGTTTGAATTTGTCAAATTTGAAACTTTGCCGAGTAGCGAATAAATACACTCAGCAAAGAGCTCGGCACTCAGCCAAAACGTCGGGTTTCCGGTAGTATATTAGATGACCATGTTGAGAAACTAAGACTTGTCTGGTTGTTGGTACAGATGAAATTCAATATTTAAGTTGGCACAATATTGTTTGGTGTAGGGGGTGGAGTGGTGAGTCAGTATGGCGTATATTGCCGGGCAATGGTTGGCTATATATAACTGCACATATTTGCATGAGAGCACTGGTGCATCGTCTCTGCTGAATGCTGATGCTATTGAAGTGTGTGCCTTGAGCTCTGGTATTGCAGAAAAAAGAAGAGAAACGTAGCACGACCTTGCTTGGGAGTAGGAGGTATGGGAGAATTTAGTTGGATGGGCTGGAACCGGCTGTGACACAGGAGGCAAAACAGCGGCACCCCCCTGGTGCTGTCGTACAGCACCCACGGCACTATCACCTTGCCACAACTGTCGTACGATGCGGAAGCGGTACGTGATCGAGCATTTTATGCCACTGTGTCGTGGTACCTATGCCTGTGGTCTGTGGAACAGCGGCACCCATCTATCGCGTGAGCCTCCATTGCTCCATCTGGAGACAAACCAGTGGTTCTTATACACATGCAATGTGTAGGACAATAAGTGCATCTAGCCGTCTATGTGGGGCTCCTTCTCCCTTCGTTCTTAAATTGATGTCACCGTTAACTTTTGTAGTTACATTTGACCGTTCGTTTTATTCAAAAAAAGTTTAAAAATTATCAAATATTTTGTTATGATTTGTTTTGTTACTAAAACAATTTAAAATGTAACTTATCATTTTGCATATTTAAGCTAATAATTTGAATAAGACGAACGTTCAAACGTAACTACAAAAGTTAACGGCGACATTAATTTAAAAACGGAGGGAATACGTACCAACGAAATTGTACTTGTATATATCATGTGCACTAGTAGCAAACCGACACATGCCTGCAGGCTGGCTCATGCACATGCAACAAGTTAAATTCATATTCTTTTTTTTGCGGGGAAAGTTAAATTCATATTTAGTTAGTTAGTTCTATTTTTCTCATCTTTACTGAACGACGGTTGATTTAAATGAATAATCTTGCAAGTAAAAGCACGTAAATACATGTAGCAACAGCTAGTTTCGTTAGACTCCTCTCCAAACAGTAGTAGAGATGCTAACTTATTGACTGACTGAATAAATGGAAGCGGTGGCCATATGTATTTGCCTTCCATAAGTCCATTGAAGCACACGCGGCAAAATTATTTATCGGCGGGTAAACTGCAAAAACCTACAATGCAAGGGGTTTTTTTATACCCACCAACAATTTTTTTTTGTGGTTGTATCAACCTTGCAAATTGTTATGAGCTTTTCTATGCCGATCATAACAGCGCGTTTGATCTGCCGATTTGGCTCTCGTATAGCCTCCATCATTACTCAAGATGTTCCACTGTAGCTTAGCTATCTTATAAATAGATGTCGAATCGAACCACCCAAACTTACCTTGCTACCACCAAATATATCAAAACGTAGCCGCGACACTATGTGGAAAGTCAAGAAATTAAAACATAGGAAATGTGATTAGTACCGAGTTATAACAGACCATCCGGTGGCATATATTAGAGATTAAGCAAAGGCCATGTCGTCCGGTCAAATCTATTAGAGGGGAGTATGAAAAACAAAGGTCTGTTATCTCAAAAGGATAGAGAAGAAAATAGTAAATGACTTGAGGGGGGAAAAGCTCAGGACTTGAGGCGGCAGCTCCAAGGAAAAAGATCGGCCGGCCCTCTCGTCTCCGGTGGCGGCGGCATCAATGGAAAAGGGAGGCCCGGCATCCGGTGTTCGTCTTGTTCGTTTCTCGGTCTAGGCTTAGGTCTTCCCGTGATGGTCGCTCCAGGCGGCGGCTTCTGCGGTTGTTAGAATTAGGGTTCTTCTAGTGGTCGGTCGATGAAAGTGGTAGCGGCGGCGGTGCCAAGTTCTTCGACATGGATGAATGGAGGACAAGGTTTCTAAGCGGTGATGGTGAGTCAAAGGCATCATCATGGATGAAGAATATGATAATCTGTTTCCTCCTTTGTCTTGTCGTGGTGCTTCGCTATGGCTGTGGGCTACTGAGAGCTTTGTTTTTGGTGACATCCATCTGGATGTTGGTCGGATTTGTGTTCGACAACGAGCTCAATGGCGGCAAGTTCATTGTACTTGTGTGTGGAAGGTCAGTCTATACCCTTCTTTTACGAAAGGGTTGGGTTTCAGTTTTCTCCCCTTGGAAATGAGGATGACGGGTGGATGGTGAGATGGTCGTGTTCGTTTAGATCGGAGTTACTGTACGTGGCATATCTGTCTGGGATTGTGATCCTAAAGCCTGAAAATTGCGGCTCTTTTAAGATTACTTGTCTCCCATCAATAAAGTTGGCGTTGTTTGGGTGACTTCTGTAGTCAGGGAATGTAAGGTGCTTTAATATCAATGAAATTTCTCTTAAAAAAAAGACAGAGAAGAAAACAAACACATTAAATGTCCCAAGGGACCAAAATATTTCAGGGTGACGCAAAAAATGGTAAGGTCAAAAAGAACACTGTGTTCTCAAGGAAAAGAAACTAGGACAGACAAGCACGTAAAATCCTAAAGGGACAAAGACATTTTAAAATCAAATGTGAAACGGAATAATCAATATTCCCCAATACTCAGTCAATATAGTTGAACCTCGTAGGAGAAACACGAAGATCAACATGACGGAAAGGAGTGAGATTCGGCCGCTTCCAAGAAGTGAGATATACACGGTTAACTGGCTTGTCTACGTAGTCAGCCATAATGGAGAGGCTCAGACTTTTGGGAGGTTAAGCTTGACCTAGAGTTAAGCCTAAGGGGAGTTCAGTTTGCCCACTTGACCCCGGCCCAAAGTATGGCTACGTAGAGGAGCGTGCTGAACCCGAACAACAACGATTGAGCCTCGCGGCCCCACACAGGCGCAGTTCAAATGCACGCATAAATCAAGCCTCCAGCAATTGCCACTGGCAACGCTTCAACCCTGATAACGATGGCGGCAAAGCTGATTTGTTTAATGAATGTAGCGGTTCGACCCTCAACCATCATCTTTTTTTTTTTTTGGATACTTCAACCATCATCTTTGACAATGGGCAGAAGGTTAGTTGCAGGGAGCACACCGCTCTGCGTCCCCTGGAGCTCTACCTAGAGTGCTGTGGTTGAGAGGATGGCTATGAGCCTATGACCCTTTTCTATTTGGACTTTATGGACCAAAATGAATGCACACCATCTATTTTCTTCATCGGATGGTCTAGATCATTATCATGATACCTATCTAATCCATTGGTATTATAAGTATCATGGCAAGGTATCATCGGACTTTTTGTGAAAAAAGAGGATGACAAACAAGTAAATTATATGCTGTATAAGATTGTCTTAGAGCGAATCATTTTTATTTTCTAGTAAACTAAATTTGTTTTGGTCTATTTTTCTTTAATTTCAAATAAATTTTTATCATAATCACGAACACCATATGCATCTTGTTCAGAAAAAAAAGAACAACACAGGCATCTTTAATCTCCCCCCTTCTTTTACGAAAGGGTTGGGTTTCAGTTTTCTCCCCTTGGAAATGAGGATGACGGGTGGATGGTGAGATGGTCGTGTTCGTTTAGATCGGAGTTACTGTACGTGGCATATCTGTCTGGGATTGTGATCCTAAAGCCTGAAAATTGCGGCTCTTTTAAGATTACTTGTCTCCCATCAATAAAGTTGGCGTTGTTTGGGTGACTTCTGTAGTCAGGGAATGTAAGGTGCTTTAATATCAATGAAATTTCTCTTAAAAAAAAGACAGAGAAGAAAACAAACACATTAAATGTCCCAAGGGACCAAAATATTTCAGGGTGACGCAAAAAATGGTAAGGTCAAAAAGAACACTGTGTTCTCAAGGAAAAGAAACTAGGACAGACAAGCACGTAAAATCCTAAAGGGACAAAGACATTTTAAAATCAAATGTGAAACGGAATAATCAATATTCCCCAATACTCAGTCAATATAGTTGAACCTCGTAGGAGAAACACGAAGATCAACATGACGGAAAGGAGTGAGATTCGGCCGCTTCCAAGAAGTGAGATATACACGGTTAACTGGCTTGTCTACGTAGTCAGCCATAATGGAGAGGCTCAGACTTTTGGGAGGTTAAGCTTGACCTAGAGTTAAGCCTAAGGGGAGTTCAGTTTGCCCACTTGACCCCGGCCCAAAGTATGGCTACGTAGAGGAGCGTGCTGAACCCGAACAACAACGATTGAGCCTCGCGGCCCCACACAGGCGCAGTTCAAATGCACGCATAAATCAAGCCTCCAGCAATTGCCACTGGCAACGCTTCAACCCTGATAACGATGGCGGCAAAGCTGATTTGTTTAATGAATGTAGCGGTTCGACCCTCAACCATCATCTTTTTTTTTTTTTGGATACTTCAACCATCATCTTTGACAATGGGCAGAAGGTTAGTTGCAGGGAGCACACCGCTCTGCGTCCCCTGGAGCTCTACCTAGAGTGCTGTGGTTGAGAGGATGGCTATGAGCCTATGACCCTTTTCTATTTGGACTTTATGGACCAAAATGAATGCACACCATCTATTTTCTTCATCGGATGGTCTAGATCATTATCATGATACCTATCTAATCCATTGGTATTATAAGTATCATGGCAAGGTATCATCGGACTTTTTGTGAAAAAAGAGGATGACAAACAAGTAAATTATATGCTGTATAAGATTGTCTTAGAGCGAATCATTTTTATTTTCTAGTAAACTAAATTTGTTTTGGTCTATTTTTCTTTAATTTCAAATAAATTTTTATCATAATCACGAACACCATATGCATCTTGTTCAGAAAAAAAAGAACAACACAGGCATCTTTAATCTCCCCAAGAGGATTATGAATGAAAACCGAATGGGAACAGACACAACGGGAAACCGGTAGTTTGCCGGGTGCCTAAGGCTTTGCCGAGAGTAGTTCCTCGGGCGCTCTCGGCAAAGAAGCAGCACTTGGCGAAAGATAGTTTGCCGAGAGCCAACCGTCGGCAATAAAACATACTCGGCATATTTTGCTTTTTTGCCGAGAGCAGTTCCTTAATTAGGCACATGGCAAATCGGCGGTTTTCCGTAGTGAGAGGTCGTGCCGTCGATTCATTTGTCTGCATTTGTTGCTTCAATCTACTCTTTTTCGGCGGCAACGTAGGAAGATGACTCATGACCCGCGAGGATGGAGCACATCGCCGGCATGGATCTAATGTGAGGCAACAGGGATGAAAATCAGCCATGAGGAAATATTTCGGTGGTCTGAGTGAGAAAATACGTATGCTGTGCTTTTCGGGGAGTAATTTTTTCGGCTCTTGGGGGTTTAGGATAGACTTTCAGTAGTAGAGATAAGATCACATTTGAGATAGTTAAATGTTGAATAGGATCCCAATGACAAAAAAGTTCAGCATGGTAAATTTCACGTATGTTTTAGAATCTAAAATATGAAATTGGAGATCAATTTGTAAAATAAAAATATATCTACACAATTTTTGTTTTGGAATTGGTTGTATATTCAAAAAGGTCAAACCTTTAGTAACTGAAAATGTGGCACAACACAAGGTCTTACATGGTTGAAGAATCCTTGTGCCAACAGCTACAAATTTTAATTAAGATTTCACATAGTACTTTGTTGTATTTTTTTTGGCAGCCTCTTGGGTTGTTTTAGGTGAGACTCATTAGTCACTTCATTGCAACGTCGACGGCCGTTGTGCATTCATCAATAGGCCGGACGGTCAGAGTTTTTTTTTTCCATATTGCAAATGTGGTTCCCTGCACGGAGAGGCCATATACAAGCAGAGGGGCAGCAGCACATCGTCCCATGCTTACATGAATATATTCGGTTAAATAAACATGCAGGGGGGACTAGACAATGAAGGCTTCGCTAGGACTAGGAGGTTTCTGGAATTTTATCTTGACATAGCAGAAGAAATGCCGGCTTGGTGAGCTATCGAGCAACACAGAACTCGACGTGACCGATCTCGTTGCGGAGCGCGCTGGCAGCTGGGAGGAGAAAGGTTGCGAGCGCCTTGAGGTGCTACTGAAAACCAGGACTCGCCTGCGGACTGTACTTGACATGCTTGTTGAGGAAGATCGTGTGCTTCCCTGGCTAGCAGTGTAATAACTGTATATGTTTGAGACAGGGAGCCGGTATTCTCAAGAATGTTCCTATATATTCAGCATCGAGTTGGCAGTAAATCTGTGCATACATGTGCCAATCATTTGTATACTTGATCATGTCTGACTGTGCATATATCGAGCTGGTATTCTCAAGCTTATTCCTAATTTTCACTATTTTTTGAAACTAATAAAATAAATGAGTTAAAGCAAATGAAATGAGTTAAAGGGTTTTAATTTAATTCAAGAAACATGATCATGTCTGATCTGGGAGCTGATGTTGTTTTCTGTCAACCCATGTGCAATACAATATTTCATTTAATTTGCTTGACATTATTGTGGAGCAAGGAAGCGTGCTATGTTAGTGCAGTATATCTGAGAAAGAGGTCGTTTCATGGCATTCTATTTGCTTGTCCACACAGTTCAGTCTTAGTGAATCTTTCATTTCCAATTTATTAGATGTCATATCATATAAAATAATGACATGACAAAATTTAATATGAGAGAGGGGAGACTTCTTTCATCCTCATGAAAGGTTGTGGATATCATTTCCAATGCAATAAAAGCTAAATGAAACTATATGGAAGAAGTCCATTTTAGTACCCTCAAGTATCAATGTAGTTCACTTAACCCTCTAAACTAATTTTTGCTCATTTTACTTCCTTCAATTATTTAGATTGACTCAATTCACTCCCTCATGAATACTTTACACATCATGTTCCTCATTAGTTTAGGAGGTTAAGTGAACTACATGGATACTTGAGAGTAGTAAAATGGACTTCTTACAAACTATATTAAGGGTCTTCCGCTTGCAACCAACAAGTGTGGATCACTTAATTAGAAATAACTTAATGTTCTAACAAACCTGTGATATTGTGACATAAAATTGTGCTTAAAAGATGCAATTTTATTTCACAGAACAAGACCACAAAGCTGATGTGTAACTCTTGTAAACTTAGTTTCCCATTGAGACTGTCACGTATGTACTTTGGTATAATCAGAATAGAATGCAAGAAAAAACATTGTTTGAAACGAATCACTCCATCCAAAATAATCGTTTTGCTGAAACTTTTTTTATTTAATTTGCATGAATGCTTTGAGAGCTGAGCTGCATTAAGGATAATCACATCATCAGTAGGAGAGGGCGATCATGTCTTCTCTTTTATTCCACTAGGGAGTTTTTTCAGTTGCTGAGCATCTCTTACAACAACTGGAGTTGATTCTGGGTAAAACAAATATTTGTGCCGAAGCTGCTGTTCCCGCATCACCAGCAATAAGTCACCGCGATTTGGTCAATTTGCCACCGAGGCATGGTAAACTTCATGAAAGTTTTAGATTAAAAACCAAATTTGAGTTGGAATTTAAAATAAATAAATATATCTACAAAATTATGTCTAGAAATTTGTTGTAATCTAAGATGTTCAAATTATTGGGCTGACCAAATTTTTGTTGGAATTTAATAGTATGGCACCCTGTAAGATGGTTACATAGATTAACAAATTATTGGGCTGACAGTTTTATAAATTATTCTTATGATATCACATAGGAATTTGTTGTAAATTTGTTGCAAGCATGTTGACCAGTTGTGGGTGATATTCATTACCCGCGTCATCATCATTGTCCACTCAATAACAGGTACTAGGACGGTCTGAGCTCTTTTTGTTTTCTTCTAATTTTATATGTGGTTTCATGGGCGAACAGACCTTATATAGGTGTGTGTAGGGGCAGAAATATACACCATATCTATCTTACGTACGTAAATATATCTGGTAAAAGAAACATGCAGTGGGTACTAGACAATGAAGCTACCAGCCAGTTCGAGCTTGAATACGACTAGGAGGTTTCCGGAACTCTATTTTGACGAGGCACAAAACATACCGCCACCTGAGGTTTAAATGGTGTGTCTGCGCCGTCCAAATTAGCCTGAGGTGACAAGATTGAGCTCCGGCTCCTCAAGCTCTCGGGCCACACCGAACTCCACGATTCCTATCTTGATAGAGAGCGCGCTAGCTGATGGGATTTCAACAGTGGCCATCGCCTTGATGTAGTACTGCCCCATGCTGTTGCTGCTTAAGCCTTTTTGCCCGCGCCGCCAACAAGAATTCACCCAGCCTCGCTGAACTTTCCTCCGCAACAACAATTTTATCTGTAATGGTTCTGGAAATTTATATTCTCTGGGTAATGATAAAAAACTGGCGGTTCGATCCGGTCATAGGTATGATTATGCCATTAACATTATGAAAATAACATATTTAACATGTGTGCAAAACATTATGCCTATTACCGGTTCGATCTATTATATTGTTTTCTGACTTTTACAGTCCATGTGCAATAAAAATATTTACTTTTATTTGTAAAGCATGGTCCCGTTTTGTGCTTGACATGTTTTCTGAACAAGAAAGTTTGCTTAGCTTGCGACGCATGTCTCAAAAGGGGAGCAGCTGTTGTTGCTTGGCATTCATTTGTATGTCCTCTCAGTTTAAAAGAAATAAAGAACCACTAGGTGCATTATATTACTTAAATGAAAATTTGAGCGTAGTTTGACATGCACAGTTTTGGAATTGCCCTATTAGTCCAAAAAATTACATGATATGCCACCGCGGGGTAATTTGGTTAGTGCTTCCATCGAAATCGTTGTGCAACTGAACGGAAATCTGAACTCTTTGGTTAAATAGAAGGAACAGATAGAAAGATATTTTGATTGCAATGGATCGCTGTATTCAGAAATTATTCAAACAATTATGTTTTATTCATGAGGAATGCATTGGGGACAGAGTTCACCTGTACAACAGAGGATGCATGCCATCTTTTGTCCCCTCCAGGAAGTTTCTTCAGTAGCCACTCCTAGAGCAGCTGTTGGAGTACCAATAACAGTAGTTGCTTCTGGATGGTGGGTGAAGGTATAATGTAACTAGAAAAGAACCCCGCGCCAAACTGCCGCGGGACCAAGTAACAGATCCATTATAATCTGCATTTTTCTAGCTGAAGTACGTATCCCAAATTACACGTGGGGAGAATGTGTAAACTGAAAAACCAAATTATCTCTAATTTGGTGTAGACTAACTAATAAATCAATTTAACGCGGCATGAGGACACAATACTCTATGGTTCGACACAAACAGTGCGTACTGTTATTTGCAACAGAGAAGCAACACCATATAACATCACGTAAAAATAAACGCCATATAACATGACATTAAACTATATAACTTTACAGCAAATTTTGATGGCAAGCAATCATAGAAACAAACAGAAAACAATATTAAAAGAATGTGGTTCAGGGTACTATGAGGCTGGCATTATAGAAAAAGTTAGATATGACTATGCAATAGCTCGGATGATGAACATCTTTATTCACTTAATAGAACATTTCTATACCTGAAGCTGAGTTACAACAGAAGAAAGAAGTTAGACTCTCTAGTACTCTAATCTGCCAACATTCATCACACATTACATGGATGGAACATATTATAAAACATAGAACCCCATTCATATGAATAATGATTCAACACTTTAGCATCTAAAGGAGCTGAGGGTGTGTTCACCGACCAAAAAGGTGGCATTTAGTTGGATCAGAAAAGCACAATAATCAAAAAACTTGTCCTGGTACGACATGCCTACAGAAAAAAAATATGCCAAGGGATTATTGACTGCATAGAGTATATGGAAAAAGTTGCTGAAGTTCAAATGCAAATGCAGAACGCACAACATGGCGGATGAAATAAGCAAAAAGGGTTCTAAACAAAATTGAGTACCGTGTGAAGAACACAAACACTGTGCGAATAGTAACAATGGTATGAAAGAAATAGGCAAGCTCCATCAGAGCATGAAAATGTACTATTGACACATGACGCATAAATCAGATCTAGTAATCACAGGTTTCTTCAGCCTGAGCCGAATATTAGGTAAAAGGGGAGGTAAGACTGCAAGTGTTGTATTAGAGAAACTAATGAACTGTAACTTGTACATCTGTATAGAAACTAATATTAACTTGAAGTTATGCTTATCTGAACTTAGGATATCTAATGGCCCGGCCTGTGCATGTTAACATAAACTATTTTATTGTATGGAGAGGTTGGAGAATACTAAAAGCAGCACAATACAACCTTTTCTCCCTCTTTCCAACGACTTCCTTTAAGTTGTCGCATATTTTGTTGTTCTCTCCACTTCTTCCTCTACTCATAGTATACTAACATCTATTGATATGAGTACTTCGGCATATTTTTTTTCTTAAAATTCTTTCTCAGACCTACAAAACCCACTCAAAGATATTTAACTGCCAGAAAAGAACACTTTGTTTTTTTTAGTTTGGCTTGAAGCCAAGAAATCTGCTTTCACTCTGCTACAATTTGGAGTTCCACTCGATTTAGTTTCCACAGAATAGGTAGATTCTTGTGCAATTCATGGACAGATAACGCATCTATTGCGGATAGCATGTGAAACACTTAGCATAAAGATGACTTAGCAACTTTAATAATGTATCTCAATCCCAGTGAGAAGAGAAGATGGTCTACTATAGTTATAATGAAAGAATGGGGTCATAGTTAATGATTGACAGAAGTATGTATTTAGAATGCAAACAGTTAAAAAATCAAAAGATCATGCGCAGATGTTCACAGAAACAGAAATAATCACCTTAATCCTTAGTGTGGGAATTCCTCGGCTGCTTAGGCAAGGAATGACTTGGTTTTGCAATCCAGTGAGCTACTACAACCATCTGACAGTGGGCATATCCCAGCACTAAGTTGGAGATACGACTGCTTCTTGCACTACAACATGGTGGAATGGAGCCTCTGCACCACTTGCTGCTGTCAGTCATTGCCTGACACAGATAGCCCCACGAATGAAAGGTAGAAAGAATTTTGTACCTTTATCGCGAACAATTGTGAAAGTGGGCTTCAGGAGCTTAACAATAACACAGAATTTCAGCCAACTGCCGAAGTCTTGCTCCATAGCCTGTATCAAATGATCAGTTAATTATCTGCTCAAGTCCAACTTGGCACATAATTGACAATGTAAAATTGAATAATATCAACTTACACACCCTCCCTTTGGATTTCTTTCCAAGAACGTCAAATATCCACCAAATTCCATAAACATATTGTATGGCTTATTTGATAAATACATGGTCTGAGTAGCGAAATCTGAGTAGCAAAATACGTGGCCCGAGAAATACACATCATCTGAGTAGCTAAATCGGCTCGCACCTTAGGTCCATGCAGAGGTACAGTGTGGCTTCCGGCATACTCATGCTGCAGATTTGCCTGAAATAGTAAACTGATGTGATGTTCATGCCACATAATTAGTCTATCTACATCACGATTGGAAAAAAAGGAGGCAAAAGTATAACAAAGCAAAGTCTGGAAGAAATTAATCTGTACTTATCGTTCTAGGATGCAATATTGTGTGCGGCTCAGGAAATTGGTATCTCTATCTAAAGCTAGGTATCAGGTTCAGATACAACTATCATTTCACTTTATATTTCTGAAGCTGAATTAAATTAAGTAGGGTCGCTATGTGGAGCATGATTGTGAAACTGTCAATTCAAGAATGGCAGAGGTGGAAGGAGCAGCGGTGGCGCAATCCAGAGCGAGTCGGATGGAGTACCTCGCGAGAGCTGTCGGGGCAGGCCTTGCCGTGACGTCTTCAGCCTCAAATCAAGCACGGTGGAGGAGGCAGCTGGAGGGGCGGGGGTATGAAGTACGTAGTGAATCACTCGAACCTTCTCAAGGAGCGTCGGCGATCAGAGCTTCCCCACAGGGAGGATGGGGCCTGAGGCAGGGCGGAAGTCCATGGGGCACCAGCGCTCGAAGCTCAAGGCGTAGGGAAGCAGGGCGACCGCCGGCAAGATGCATGGTGCGATAGGGAGATCGATGAGGAGAAGACGGAAAGGATGGTGAGGAAGGATCGGGAAGCGAGGCATGATGCGGAGGCAGAGCAGCGGGAACGAACGGCTGGATCGACCTAGCGCCGAAATCGACGGCCAGAAGTGGGACGCGAATTTGAAACAGTGAATTATGAACAGTAGGACAGGAGGGCCCGCCGGGAGAAACTATAATCTTATTATGATTATGATTCCTCTTTTGTTGGTGCGTTCTGGTGTGACTGTTTCTCCAAAGGACGGCGAGGTGAGGCCTGTTACTAGCAACTCAGAGCTATGTGCTCATTTTCACTGAAGAGCCTGCCATGTAGCAGTATGCTTGAGAATTGCATGGATGAAAGAACAGAAGGTCGTGCAGATTCGTCAATGCTCCTCAAGCTGCGGACCAACAAGAAGCACCGCCAACTAGACTGTCTACGCCAGTAACTGTCCACAGTTAGTCTCCTTCACTCTTTGACTCCTTGAATTTATCTCCATGTGGGATACGTATCAGTTGAAAAAAAAAATCTGCACTTCTTTGGTGTGAACCCTTGGTAGTTGCTTCTGACGGTGTTTGGATTAATGCTATCATTTGGCTCACCCAAGCACACCCTGAAAAAGCAAATTTAACTAATTTCTCTTCTGTGAGATCAAATCTGCGGTATTCAGGGATAATCATCTCGCATGTGAAATAGAGCATGCATGCGTTCACTGTTCTACCCTCTATTGCCTCTGCGTTCCTTCAATGGTTGCAGTGTCTCCAACCATTCAATGGTTGCAATGGGCCTGTAACGGAATAACTCATACAGCTAGAACAGTTGCTTCTATATTGTGGGTGAACATATTAAGAAAGGATCTCTTTGGTTGATGCGGTGTGTGAAATATATTTATACTTGCTGAATGAAGCGTTTACATTCGAGTCTGCAGATTTTGACAGCAAGAAAGACAATGTGGCGTGTTACTAGCAGTTCAAAGCTCTGTTAATTTTCATCCAACTGACTGGCTACAAGAAAAATAACTATTAGTCATCAAGGTACTTGGTCACTACATGTGTATCATTAGTCACAATAGTTATTTTGTCACCATCAATCTTAGTCACAGTGTGGTGTCTAAAATCTTGTCACTATATGTATATAGTGATCAATAATTGTAAATGTTGGTAACTAAAACTATATAGCTACCAACACAACCTTGGCAAGTATATATAACGTCAGTCACTAAAACCGTTTGTCTACCAATAATCTCAAAGTTGGTCATTATTGATCAACTTTTAGTGACCAACAAAGGAAAAAAAATTCTTGATCACTAAAACTTGGTGACTAAAACTCCATTTTTTTGTAGCGCGCACTTCAGAGTTGCATGGAAAGGCAAAGCCCCGAGTATGTACTGTGGAACTTCATTGCTTGTGTTACTGCAGGGCACCATGCGGTTTCACTATATAAGTGAGAGGCAGCACCACGTCATCTTCCACAGATGATAGCCATTTTTACATGCATATGTGGAAAAACTACACAAGTGAGAGGCAGCACCACGTCAGCTTCACTATGGAGGGATCACGTTGTGGAAAAATGATGGACCGGACAAAGGCACACCAATGTAAGGGACAGTTCGAGTCTTGAAGCTTTGGCAGGACTAGGACGTTTCAGGAAATTTCGCAAGATGGGGTGGATAGTGAGCTCGATAAATAGATCCCGTTGTTTGGCTCTTCAGCTCCGAGCTGCCTGCGACTACTTTGTAGCCTTTGTTCCATTGACTTCTACTCGACTGTTGAACTGCAGGTAGAAAGAAAGTCAGGTGGTAAGACAGTCTAGGTCATGTTATTGCCTGCGACTGTTGAACTGCAATGCATGTATAACAAAGAACTGAGGTTTTATTTCCAACAAAAGATCTTCTAGCATCAACAATTACAAACTTGCTATGGGACGTTTGTAATACTTCTTCTAAAAGAATATGCATAGCACATTTGACCAGCAAAAACATGAGCAAATACATGGTCATGTCACTCATGTGAGATCTGTCAGGCCATATTATTCTCATTTACTTACTACTAGTGTAGAATCATATTGCTTAGTTGAATTTTTCCCATCTATGTATAGAGAGACGGCTGCATCACATCCCCCAAAGAGTCTATAAATTCTATGCTCAATTGAACAAAATGAGCTTGAAGAAACATGGAGTAGGGGCTATACAAAGAAGCAAACTATTATAGTGGCTTGTTCGATCTCGGCTAGGACTGGGAGGTGTCTGGAACCTCATCTGAACTGGGCAGAAAACATACCGTTTGGTGTGGTACCCTTACTGATTTTTCTGCGCTATGTAAACATGTCTGTTCTGAACATAATGAGCAGAGCTCCTCAATGCTGCGGAGCAACAAGGAGCTCTGCCAACTAGCGCGTCGCATCTGGCGATGCTGCGCAATGGCCGAGCGGGCCTCAAGGGACTTCCTCTTGTGGCACTACTGCCCAACGCCTGTTGCTTCTGAAGAAACTGTCAACGGAATCGACCACGCGTCCACCGTTTAGTCTCCTTCACGCTTTGACTTCGTATTGGACCACACTGTCGCATTGGCGAAGTCGACCTGCGTACTGTGCCTGACGTGTCTCTTGAACAAGAAAAATCTGCGCTTGTTTGGTGTCATGCCGTTGCTCCTGCTACCCTCACCCTCTTTTTTTTTTTTGCCTTGGTAGGTGCTTCTGATGGTGTTCGGAATAATGCCCGCCATTTTGCTAACCCAAGCACACACTGGAAATGCCAACTGATTTCTCCTCTGTTAACAAAGCTGCGGTTATTCAGGGATAAGCATTTCGTCTGTGAAACAGAGCATGCATGTGTTCACTGTTCTGCCCTGAATTGCCACTGGGTTCATTCAACTACAAAAGTTGCTTCTAGAATCCGAGTGAACATTAACAGAAATCTCTTTGTTTCATGCCGTGTGTTTTGTTTGGTTCGGTGTGCAGACTTTGACAGCATGAAGAAAATGTGGCGTGTTACTAGCAGTTCAGATCTCTGTTAATTTTCATCCAGCCGTCCATATACAGTAGTATGCTTCAGAGTTGCACCAACGAAAGAGAAACAAGCAGCACATTACTACGAGTCAGAGGTAGAACAGCTGGTTTCTTGATGTCGGGCTCGGGAGCAAACCTATGGAGAGGTACAGCACCAGGTACGTGTTGTGGAATTTCATTGCTTGTGTTACTGCAGAGCTCCATGCAATTTCACACTATATAAATGAGAGGCAGCACCACGTCATCTTCCACAGAAGTTATCCATTGTCACATTGAGAGTCTCCTAGCTTTGGCGGGAGTAGGAGGTTTCAGAAAATTTCACAAGACGGGGTGGATAGTTTGCCTCGTTGGGAATGGAGTGATTCGCGTGGCGTGTCGATCAGAGCATGCTGGTTATGACCTCCTGCTACCCTCACCCTTTTTTTTTTTTTGCCTTGGTAGGTGCTTCTGATGGTGTTCGGAATAATGCCCGCCATTTTGCTAACCCAAGCACACACTGGAAATGCCAACTGATTTCTCCTCTGTTAACAAAGCTGCGGTTATTCAGGGATAAGCATTTCGTCTGTGAAACAGAGCATGCATGTGTTCACTGTTCTGCCCTGAATTGCCACTGGGTTCATTCAACTACAAAAGTTGCTTCTAGAATCCGAGTGAACATTAACAGAAATCTCTTTGTTTCATGCCGTGTGTTTTGTTTGGTTCGGTGTGCAGACTTTGACAGCATGAAGAAAATGTGGCGTGTTACTAGCAGTTCAGATCTCTGTTAATTTTCATCCAGCCGTCCATATACAGTAGTATGCTTCAGAGTTGCACCAACGAAAGAGAAACAAGCAGCACATTACTACGAGTCAGAGGTAGAACAGCTGGTTTCTTGATGTCGGGCTCGGGAGCAAACCTATGGAGAGGTACAGCACCAGGTACGTGTTGTGGAATTTCATTGCTTGTGTTACTGCAGAGCTCCATGCAATTTCACACTATATAAATGAGAGGCAGCACCACGTCATCTTCCACAGAAGTTATCCATTGTCACATTGAGAGTCTCCTAGCTTTGGCGGGAGTAGGAGGTTTCAGAAAATTTCACAAGACGGGGTGGATAGTTTGCCTCGTTGGGAATGGAGTGATTCGCGTGGCGTGTCGATCAGAGCATGCTGGTTATGACCTGTGATGAGCAGGATAAATGAAGAGCACCTTTACAAGTTCGTATTATTGGCTTGTTGTGTTATATGGTCTATAATTAATCTTGAAAAAGGTGTTCTTTAGTCTCATGCTCTTCTTGTCTCAACACTGTAAAACTGAATGGAAGCGATGCACATCACGGTGCATGCCTGCTTGTTTATGTAGGCATAGACAGAGTATATCACGATTACATCGTATCTCAACAGGATATCTCAACTAACTATCCTGCGTGTATCTATCTCTATCTAACTTAGCCTACAAGGCACACACCAGATCATAACAGTTCGTTATCTCTAACACCCTCCCTCAATCATAACTTATCTAAGTTAAGATTGTGAACAAATTCTCGTAGCTTCTGCGCAGGAAGTGGCTTGGTAAACCCATCAGCAATCTGATCATGTGTTGACACATAACAAATGTCCAGCAGTTTTTGTGCAACCCTTTCTCGCACAAAATAGAAATCAACCTCAACATGTTTTGTTCTCCCATGGAAAACAGGATTGGCAGATAGGTAGGTAGCACCAATATTATCACACCATAGCTTTGCAACCGGAGGACTAGGAATGCCTATCTCTTTGAGTAAAGTTTGGATCCACATAATCTCAGCCGTTGCATTGGCAAGTGCCTTATATTCCGCCTCTGTACTCGAGCGTGACACAGTTGCCTGCTTTCGTGCACTCCAAGACACTAGATTTTGTCCGAGATAAACTGCAAAACCTCCAGTCGATCGCCTGTCATCTAAACTCCCAGCCCAATCAGCGCCAGAGAAACCACTGACCACAAGAGATTGCGATTTTAGAATCTTAAGGCCAAGACCAAGAGAACTCTGTAAATATCTAAGGATGCGTTTAACTGCAGTCCAATGAAATTCAGTCGGTGCTTGAAGATACTGACAAACCTTGTTGACTGCAAAAGATATATCTGGCCTTGTCAGTGTCAGATATTGAAGACCACCTACAATGCTGCGATAATGTGTAGTGTCTTTCGGTCCAAGAAGAGCACCATGATTCACAATCAGCTTCTCACTAGTGGACATTGGTGTATCAACACCCTTGCATGAGAGCATATTAACCTTCTGCAAGAGATCACGAGTATACTTTGCTTGTGTGAGTAGCAGTCCCTCTCTTGATCTCTGAACCTCAATGCCCAAAAAATAGTGCAAATCACCAAGATCTTCCAAAAAATAGTGCAAATCACCAAGATCTTTCAAGGCAAATTCAAGTTGCATATCATGAAGAAGAGCTCGAGTAGCATCAGGAACAGAGCTTGCCACAATGATATCATCAACGTAGATAATCATGAAAATGAGGACTTTGCCACGTTTGTAGAAAAACAGGGAGGTATCAGCTTTAGAAGCAACAAAACCCAGTTCAAGTAACTTGGTACTGAGTCGATGATACCAGGCTTGGGGTGCCTGCTTTAAGCCATACAAGGCTTTATCAAGCTTGCAGACATAATCTCTCTTTGTCATGTCTTCATACCCAGGTGGTTGAACCATATATACATCTTCCTCAAGAACACCATGTAAGAACGCGTTCTTCAAATCTAGTTGGTGCAGGCTCCAACCTTGAGAGTCTGCAAGAGATAAAATAACTCGAATGGTTTGAGGTTTAACAACCGAACTATATGTATCTTCATAATCCACACCATAACGTTGATTGAAACCCTTGGCCACTAATCGTGCCTTGTACCTATCAACACTGCCATCAGCTTTCTTCTTTATCTTGTAAACCCACTTGCACCCTATGACATTGCGACCACGCAGAGGTGGGACAAGATGCCACGTTTTGTTCCGTTGCAAAGCATCAAACTCTTCATTCATAGCCTCCTTCCATCTCTTATCCTTCAAAGCATCAGATAGATCACACGGTTCACCTCGTGCAGCCAGAAAACCCATGCCATAGCGCACCGTGCCATCGGTGTACTTGCGAGGTTGTCGAATTCCATGCTGAAGACGCGTTGAGTGAGCCGGTGGTGGAGCCGCTTGAACGGTTGATGCTGGGAAAACCGGAGGAGGCAACGGAGATGCAGCCGCAGGAGATCCAGCAGCAGGTGAGACGGGCGGCGCAGGGGATCCCACTTGATGTGTGGTGGCCACCGGCAGCGCAGGAGAGGCAACTTGTGTCACAGAAGATCCGGGGACCTCATGGCCTGCCTCGGGTGTGTGCAGACCAGAGTCGGCCTGCGTCGTCGTGGCAAACGGAGAGTGGTACGCGCCGGATCGCGGCGTCGCAGGTGCTGGCGCTGCATGATCCGAGGCAGATACGACCGATACATCAGCAGGGGGATCAGCTTCGGGATCAGAACTTGCCACTCCCTGCACACAATCATCACAACTTCTTTCCGAATCTGGCAGGTTAGATACATTAGGCAAAACAGTGGAAGATACACTACCAGGCACATGACCATCTACATATACGTGACCCTTGTCATTAGGATTGAGCAGGGATGGGGAAAGGAGATCAAGTTCAGCGCGGAAACATGAGCCGACATTCGGATGAAGAGAAGAAAAGGGAAACACATGCTCATCGAATACAACGTCACGTGAGACATATACCCGGCCTGTGGAGATGTCTAAACACCTGTATCCCTTGTGGAGTTTGTTGTATCCCAAGACAACACACCGCTTGGAGCGAAA
>LAPY01000926.1:109718-127558 GCA_000970635.1 Eragrostis tef | reverse complement strand
CAGCGTAAACGGTTGCCGCATGCGCGCTGGGCGCGTGTGCGTCGTGTGGTCAGGTTTCTCCTGCAGGATGTACATCGATGCCGCCGCTCTCGGATATGAGCACCCTCTTGTTCACTGAGTCACCTCGTAGTGTGATATTGTTGTTGAGGATGATGATGCTAGTTTGTTACTGTTATCTCTATTTATATTACTGTACTTATTACTGCACTGTTGATATGATGTATTGTTTTATATCTGTTTTAGAGATAAGTGCACTGTTTTATTGGACAAGTACTTAATTTGGAATAAAACTTGAAATTAAGGACCAAGTAATTAGTGCGGTTTTATGCGCATGAGTCAGCCTACCCTTTGTAGCCTTGCATGCTAGGAGTCGGCTGTAGTTAGCCACTGTTGACGGGTAAGTCTTGCTGAGTATTAGTTGCTCAGGGTTTGGCTTTTTATGTTTTGTGCAGGTAGTTCTTGCTTCCGCTGATTTTGGTGGAGCTTCCAGCAGGTCCACATCGTGGGGCTTCGATGTGCGGCCTTGTATCGTCGAGAGTATTAGATGTTCTTGTATCCTTAGACTTCCGCTGTGTACTCACGTGTTTTAATCCATTCAAACTTGTTGTAATAACTTAAATATGCAAATTTGTGCTCTTTATGTGTTGTACTGTTGTGTCTGTTCATCAGCACGTACCGACTCGATCCTGCGAATAGAGGAGACGCTACAATCATAAATTCCCAATCTTATTGTTTGGCACTTACGCTCCGCATTGCCAGCCACCGCTATACATGTAGCCTTTGTCCCACTGATTTCTACTTGACTGTTGAACTGCGGGCAGAAAGAAAATCTTGGTCGGTTTGTATCTCTCCCTAATTTGTGAGCTGAATATTAAATCTTGCCCACTAGTGCTGTGTACTTGTGTTATAGTTGTTGGCTATCCAATGCTTGTCAAATTGCTAGAGTAAGCAGCAACGCGGCCTAGCTTGCTACACTCACGAGCTCCTCTAGGCTTACCCGGAGCCATGACCAAGGTTGTGGACCACCTCAACCTAAAAGACAATGATAAGTGAGGTTTTCTTAATTTTTTAAGTTGTGCTCTCCTAATATTGAAAACACGAGGAACCCTGACGGCCGAAGATTACCTGCAGCGTCCCGCCTCTCTTAGACCGGGCCCGCATATCTGGTATGACAGTGACAGCTTGAGCAGGACAAAGGAGTTCATCGGAAGCTTCGATCGGCAGAATTTGAGCAACAAGGCACAGCATCTGATACCTTTTCTAGGGTGTGATGGTGTTTGGGGTTACGATACAAGTGTTTAAGCCCTACTGGTACCCGTCTTTGATGCTAATGGCAAGCGGAAAGATGGTGGCAGTCAGCTATGATGCAACTGAGGTATGAGATGGAGAGTGTAGTGTCGGTCATGGAGAAATCCTTTAGCAGCGATGGCGTTAGTGAGCGTCATTCTCCTTCATGAAGGCGTTGTTTTGAGCATCGGCATTATCTTCTGGTGAGGTCTTATTTTCTGGGGTGAAAACCTATGATCTGGCTATGGCCGGATCAGGCGATGGCGTCATTGTGATGTTGCTTCCCTCCTTAGAGGCGTCATTTCAGTTTGTGGACCTTGAGTTTCTTTGTTACAATGCTTGAGATAGGGAAGTAGTGGACTGTTTAGTGGTTGCTCAATTGTAGTTTGTTCTTTTCTTTTGTGGTTTGCTCCATTTTCCTAGGCCTGCGTGCTATGAGGAATGGAGCTTTCTTTTACCTTGTAATTTTGAAAGCTACATGCATCTTTTCGATGCAGAGGATGGAATAATTCAATACATTCCCGATTCTAAAAAAAACAGTTGAGAGGATTCATTTGGGATGAGACTCTGGGAAGAGCGGGGGTTGAGCCGGGTCAGATAAGTATCACAGACTAAAGTAACATACGGTTTAAACAGTTAAATATACTTTGAGATTCATGTACTTTGAGAAATAAAACGTGTTCGTGTTTCATGTGTGGAGTGAAACAAAGCAACTTGTTTTCTTCATAGTAAGTATGCAAGTCGTATTTTAGATTAAATACAGTTGTTACGTCTTGGTTTGGTGTAGTAGGTTGAGTGGGGATTTAATATGGCATACCAATTATTCAGGGCAATGGCTTACTTGATAAATAACAGCATATATATTTGTATAGAGAGCTATCATAGATAGTCCTTGCGGATGATATCTCTCTTGAAATGTAGCTTTGAGCACTGATATTGAACCCAAAAAAAAAAACGAAAATGTGGCTCCAGCTTCTGTGGGAGTAGGAGGTATTGGGAAATTTGCTTTGATGGCTTGGAATCAGCTGCGACGCTGGAGCAGAGGTAGATGAGCACAAGCAGTCCGTTTGACTTTGTAGCCTCCTTTTACCTCCGTGATGGGTCCCACTGCGTCAAGGTCAAAGCCCGCTGTCTGATCTGTCTTGCAGTAGCACGAATCAAAGTGGCAAGTATCAACAACCTCCCTGAAGTGCAAATCTACTTATCCTGCTGAGTGGGGATTTTAATCTGTCTAGAGTTAGTGATGATAAGAACAATGGTAACATCAACCAACATTGGAATGGTTTGATTGAAATTAGTCTCTCTAATGGAGCTTATACCTGGGCTAACAATCAGGAAAATATGATAATGGCTAAGTTGGATAGAGTTTTTTGTTCTGTAAATTGGGATGCAAAGTACCCTTTATCTAGTCTAAGGGCCGTAACAAGAGATAGAAGTGACCATACGCCCCTGCTACTGGATACTGGTGGTAAACAGCAGCAGAAGGCCAAAGTGTTTCATGTAGAGAGGTCGTTGCTCAATCAGGTTGATTTTGAGCAAGTGGTGTTAAAGGCCTGGTCTGTCAAAGGAAACTCTAATAGTGCAATAGATGATTTGCAGGAAAAGGTGAGGAAATTTAGAAATTTGCCCGGGGTTGGGCAACTAATAAAGTTTCTGAGATGAATAGGGAAAAAAGAAGCCTTTTAGCTGAATTTGAGTGCCTAGATATTGAAGTTGAATTAAGGCAACTGGATGACCTGGAGCTCAATAGGCTAAAAGAAATTGCGGTACAGTTAGAAGTAAAACCAAAACAGAGGTCTAGAGATGTAAAGGAAGGGAATAGGAACACTGCTTATTTCCAACCAGTTGTTAATCAAAGAAGAAAGAAGTTAATTTCTGTTTTGGAAGGTCCTAATGGAGAAACAGAGGTCCCTGAGAAATGTTAGACATAGCAGTTACATTTTATAAGGATTTTTTCAAACAAGAAGACAGGGGTAATTTCTCTTTAGCTAATAATTTCTTGGAACAAAGTGAGGTCTCTCAAGCTGAAAATGAGCTGTTAGAAGCTCCTTTCTCTGTAGCTAATAATTTCTTCCTATGCTGATGGGGCTCCAGAGCCTGATCGCATACCTTTTTTCTTTTACCAAAAATATTGGAACATAGTAAAGGAGGATTTGATTAAAATGTTTAGAGCACTAGAAAATGATGAGCTGGATTTACATAGGCTGAATTTTGCAATGATCACTCTCATTCCAAAAGAGAAGATGCCAAACAGATGAAGAAATTCAGACCTATCAGTTTGCTCAACTGTAGTTATAAGATCTTTACCAAAGTTCTTACAAATAGATTCGGGAGTATTTGCAATAGGCTGATCACTGAGAACCAATCTGCTTTTATCAAAGGTAGATACATCTAGGAAAGTGTGGTAGTAGGGCATGAAATCATTCATAAGTTGCATAATTCGGGGGAAAAGGGTGTTTACGATCTCTAGAGGTTTGCCCCCAAATGGAGAAAGTGGCTAACTAGGGTCATTAGAGGAGGGTGTGTAGGGGTAAGAGTGCTGACCTAGAAAGCATTTTTTTTCATACAGGGAAGGGACTGAGAAAGGGTGATCCCCTATCTCCCAAGCTATTAAACCTAGTAGGTGATGTTTTTGCTAGGATGCTTCAAAACGCTGCAAGGTCTGGTTTGGTTACTGGGCTTCTAACCAGTGTTGGGATCCTGGCAACAAGTATGAATCTGGCCAAAGAGCTAGCGAAGGATGAGCCGCATGTGCACCTAAGTCGAAGCCGAACGCAACGACGCGAAGGCACGTGACAGAGGCGGAGCAGAAGCAAGCGACGTGAAGTAGGACTTAATCTAAGCAACCTGGCTTAAATATCGTGTCGGGGCAGTCGATGGCATACATGTAAATATGATCATCCTCCCCATTATAAATATAGAGGGAGGTGATCCTGTAATGACATCTGTTTTGAGGGCCTCGAGCCAAGAATAATCATTTGACACCGCATTCAACTCTCTTAGCACTTTAAATTCCTTTGCCCAGCACCGCGGGCAGAAGAGCGCTTCGCGCAATTAACTGCAGGGAACCCGAACGCGAACACCTTCACCCGACATCGCGAGCCAGGAAGGAGGGCTTCGCTTCAACCGGCCAACGACGACATCGTCCAAGGAGGGCTTCGCGAGGCAATTCGAAGGCTCCTTTTTCCTTCGACGGCTTCGGGCGAGAAAGAACTTCATTCAACTCCACGTTGGAGGGCTTCGATATCTCATTGAGACCTTCGATCCCCCAACATTTGGCGCCGTCCATGGGTCGAACCCACGATGAAAAGAACGCAAGATCACCACCAAGCAAAGATTGCGAGGGCAAGAACAGAACAGCAAAAATGGAAACATTCAATCATTCGCTTCACTGCGGACGACATCAGTCTCCGATTACCCACACACAGACGCCTTTGTGATCAAGACTGACATTGAAGGATACATGGTTCACAGAATCATGGTAGACAGTGGAAGCTTGGAAAATATCATCTTCAAAGATACTCTAACACGCATGAAAATCAACAGCTATGCAAACACTAGCACATTAAACCTGAAGGCCTTCGGAGAAGAAGAAACATCTTCGATTGGAAAAATAACGCTGACAGTAACCTTCGAAGACGAAGACAAATCCACAACCCAAGAGGCGGAATTCATAATTATAGACTCGCCCAGCGAGTACAACGCCATCTTCGGAAGACAGATAATAGCCGCCTTCACAGCTGCAATCCATTACAACTACCTAATGATGAAAATGCCTTCAGAGCAAGGCACCATCAATGTATGTTGCAATCCCTTCAGACCAAAAAAGTCAAGGAAAAAGACACAGCAGAGAAGAATGAACACGAAGGCCACCTAGCGAAGGCAGAACAAGCAAAGCTCGAACCTTCAAGCGAAGTCAAAGAAATAATCTTATGGCCTAAGAAACCAGGAAGAACCGTCAAGATAGGAAAAAATCTGTCCAAGAACGAAAGAGAACAGATAATCAAATTCTTGAAGCAAAACTCTGACATCTTCGCATGGTCACCACAAGACATCACAGGAGTCAAAAGAGAGACAATTCAACACGAGCTAAAGGTCAGCACAAGGGTAAGACCTTAAGTAGACAAGATCAGGAAAGCGTCTGACGAAAAGAAGACCGCTGCAACTGTCGAAGTAAACAAGTTGCTGAAAGCAGGGGTCATTAGACCAACAATATTCTCAAGCTGGTTGTCAAACGTCGTTCTTGTCAAAAAGAAGACTGGAGAATGGAGAATGTGCATTGATTTCACAAGACTGAACAAAGCATGCCCAAAAGACAATTTCCCGCTAGACCGTATCGATACAATAACCGATTCGGTAGCCGGTTGTCACCTACTAAGTTTCCTGGACGCCTATTCAGGCTATCACCAGATTCATATGGCGAAGTAAGATGAAGAAAAGATGGCTTTCATCACCTACGATGGAACCTTTTGCTTCGTAAGAATGCCGCTTAGCCTTCGGAATGCAGGAGCAACCTTTGCCAGACTCGTGAAGATGATCTTCGAAGATCAACTGGGAAGAAACATTGAAGCATACGTGGACGATATAGTCGTAAAAACAATAGAAAGAGCTGACCACTTAGAAGACCTCGATGAAACCTTCGAGAATTTGAGAAAGCACAATGTAAAGTTAAAACCCAGCAAAATGCGTCTTCGGAGTCGAATCAGGAAAACTACTGGAATTCATGGTCTCTCAGCGAGGAATCAAAGCCAACAAGAAGAAAATCGAAGCAATACAAGACCTCACACCACCAAAATGCTTGAAAGATGTACAAAGACTAGCTGGAAGACTCAATTCGCTAAGCAGATTCATTCCAAAACTGGCAGAACGATGTAATCCCATCTTCAAGGCGCTCCGAGCGAAGGAAAAATTTCAATGGGCATCCGAACAACAAGAGGCCTTCGAAAACATAAAAACGGCTCTCATAGATTTGGCCGCTCTGGCCTGCCCGAAACCAAGAGAAGATCTACTCTTATATATTGCAACTTCGACATCAGCCGTAAGTGCAGTACTCGTCCACGAGCACAACAAGGACAAAGTTCAAAAACATGTATACTTCGTATCCGAAGCCCTATCAGGAGCAAAGCTACTCTATTCAGAGATAGAGAAAATGGCATATGCAGTGCTCATGGCTTCAAAAAAACTGAAACATTATTTCAACGACAGAAAAATAATAGTGCCAACCTCCTTTCCCCTTCGCGACACAATGCGAAGCAGAGAAGCAACCGGACGAATCGGAAAATGGGCGACAGAATTAGCACCTTACGACATCGAGCTCAGAGCGAGAACAGCCATCAAAGCAGCCGCCCTCGCAGATTTCATAGCAAAATGGACACCTCCTACTCCCGAAGCCTCTATCCAAATGGAGGAACCTTGCTGGACAATATTCGCTGATGGTGCATGGGGAGCAACAGGGGCCGGAGCTGCGGCGATAATAACATCACCTTCGGGAATCAAATTAAGATATGCTGTCAAGATAAACTTTCAGTCAACCAATAATATTGCAGAATACGAAGGAATGTTGTTGGGACTCCGCAAAGCCAAGGCCTTAGGTGCAAGAAGAGTGCTTATCAGCACAGATTCCGAAATAGTAGCAAACCAAGTCAAAAACAATTACAAGACGAAGGACCCAGAACTGATCAAATATCAAGAGGCGATCATCAAAATGCAAAAATATTTCAAAGATTTCACTGTAAAAAGTCTAAAGAGAAACCTAATCCAAAAAGCAGATGCTGTAGCGAAGGCCGCCGCCAAAGGCGAAGGTCTCCCCCCTCATGTCTTCTTTGAAATACTCAACAAGTCAACTGCCAAAGAGTCAGCAAGAAAAGTTCATCACCTTTTTCAGCTATGGGAGGATTGGAGGGCTCCAATAATAGCCCACCTCAATAACCAGTATGAACCTCAAGATGAAGTCGAAGCAAAAAGAATAGCGCAAAAGGCAAGAAATTACAAGTTAATCGCAGGACAACTATACAAAGGAGGAGTCTGTCAAGCATGGTTACGATGCATTCTACCAGAAGATGGAAAACAACTCTTTAATGAGATACATTCCGGCATGTGCGGATCTCACATCGCATCAAGACCCCTCGTCGCAAAGGTATACAAAATGGGTTTCTACTGGCCAACTGCCGTCAAAGATGCAGAAGAAATAGTCAAAAAAGGCATTGAATGCCAATTTTTCGCAAGACACCAGCGAAACCTGGCAGCAGAAGTACAACTGATGCAGCCAATATGAACATTTTACCAATGGGGCAACGACATTGTTGGAAAATTACCTGTAGCTCCAGGAAATCTCCAATACACCTTCGTCGCAATGGACTACTTTTCGAAATGGATCGAGTTCAGAGCAATAGCTTCGATCACTTTGGAAAACATGAAAAAATTCGTCTGGCAGACAATAATCTGCAGATGTGGGGTACCCAGAAAGATAGTTGTGGACAACGGGAAACAATTCAACAGTCATCTATTCACAGAGTTCTGCGCATCATTGGGGATAAACCTGCACTTCGCATCATTATATCACCCCCAAATGAATGGAGCGGTCGAGAACGCAAACAAAAGAATATTCGAAGCAGTGCAAAAGAGGCTACTTAACATCAAAAAAGAAAAATGGCCAGAAGAGCTCCACTCAGTACTATGGTCATTAAGAACAACTTCTTCCAGATCAACTGGTTTCAGCCCTTTCAAGCTACTCTTCGGGGAGGAAGCAATGACGCCCGAAGAAATACAAAACAAGTCACTTTGAAGCCTAGCAGGAAACTCTGACGAATCAACTATAGCTTCGAAGGAAGACCTAGAAGAAGTTCGCAATGATGCTGTTCTCAACCTTCAAAAATATGAAGAAGAAACCAAAAAATGGAAAAACAAAAACATCAAACCGAAGGGCATAAAAGACGGAGATCTGGTACTTCGACGAAAGCCAAATGAGAAAACTGTAGGAAAACTTTACAGCAAATGGGAAGGTCCATTCATCGTGAAGGCAACAGTCAATGAAAGGGCCTTCAGACTACTAAGCTCCGAAGGAGAAGAAGTTAGTCACACATGGAATGTAGAAAAACTGAAGAAATACCATGCATAAAAGAAAAACCGGCCTGTACTCTTTTCCTTGCAAAAGGGAATCCCTTCGCAGGGAGCAAGGTTTTTAACGAGGCAGGACCGAACAATAAATCTTTTTCCTTCCGAAGATGCTCTTTGCACGAGCTGTCTCAAAGAGCAATCAAACATTCGATATCCCCTAAAAAAGGGAAGAAATGGTCACAAAAGGTAAAAGTTGAAGGCCAGGCGTCAAAAGCCAACATCCTTCGACCGCGTCCAAAACAACATGAAAAACAAAAAGAAAAAATTGAAGGATCAAGCGCCAGAAAGCTCACATCCTTCGATCGCATCCAATAGGACATGAAAAACAAAAAGAAAAAAATCGAAGTATCAAGCGCCAGAAAGCTCACATCCTTCGATCGCGTCCAAAAGGACATGGAAAACAAAAAGAAAAAAAAAGAAAAAATCAAAGGATTAAGCTCAAGAAAGCTCACATCCTTCGATTGCGTCTAAAAAGACATGAAAAATAAAAAGAAAAAATCAAAGGACTAAGCTCAAGAAAGCTCACATCCTTCGATCGCGTCCAAAAGGACAAAAAAAATCAAAGAATCGACCACAAGAAAGCTTACACCCTTCGGTTGCGTCCACAATATGAAAAAGAACAAAGGAAAACAATCCATTGTTCTCAACAAAGACTTTTATTCTCCCAAAAATAAGGGAAAGAAAACGCGAAAGAAAAATACTAAAATCGAATTTCAGATATCGCGTAGAGACCAACGAGGTCATTCGAATACATTAATCAAAGGATAAACCAAAAAAATATACAGAGTTAACCTTCACTTAAAAGTAAGGTTTTCTACAGAACCCAAAAGCTCTAAAGACAGAGCAACAATCACTCTTCGGTGGTATTACCACTAGACCCACTCGAAGTACCGGAACCCTGGTCGCTCGAAGAACTAGCACTCTTGCCATCCGAAGGGCTTCCGTCCTATGTATCAGCAGAGACTCTAAAGAGAGCAGAAATACGTCCAGGACCAACAGCGTTCCAATGAGGAAGCAGCTTCTTCGCTGATTGTCAGGCCACTCTCGCAACAGATCCTGTATCGGTTGAGGCAACGAAGCCGTCATCCAATATTAGATTAACGCTACCCCCAGACAGACTCAATTGCACGAAGGCTTTCTCAATACCAACAGCCCCAGCAACGACGCCGTAATTCTTACCCACATCCTTCAAAGAACGAGAGTTCGTTGAAATCCACTCAGCGAACTCAAGGGCCGAAGCATTCGGCAGGGGGAAATTCTGAACCTCGCCGCCAAGAAAAGTTATGGCCTCCCTCAAGCTCTTACAAACATTAAAGAGGGCGGTCAAAGACTTCCTCTCCTCGCTTCGCTGCTCGGCGAGTTCATGTGTCGCTTCGCGAAGTCTCTCCCTATTGCGATTGAGGCGAGAACGGATAAAATGGAACTGGGTGTTAACGGCACCTACAATCGGAATGGACTGAAAAACAAAAAAGAGGGCTTAGAATAAAAAGCTTCGACAAAAAAAAGAAACCTTGAGGTGGTTGGCATAAAGAGCTTTTAAAAGCCACCAAGAGTCTACACAAGCAAGCTTCCGCCTTTCGCGAAGAAAGGAAAGGTCCTTCATAACCTTAGTAACGTCTTCCAGAAGACCTTCGCTAGGAAAGACATCAGATGAATTAAGCAAAGGGAGCCTCGGATCAGCCCCTTCATCACGATCCGAAAACTCCATTGACTCCTCATTATCATAAGGGAAGAAACGAGGCATATCCGCAAAGGGATCTTCGCTAGATTCAGAGCCTTTGCCTTCTTCATCACTCGAAGGGGCCGGAGAAGGAGCAGAGCTGATAGGCTCTACAACGAGAACCAGCCCACGGACCGAATCAATACCGGACAGGAGTCCCATAATTATCATAAGGCTGACCACGAGCTTCGAAGGACCGGTTAAAACGGACCGGTATGCGAGCCTCTTCTCGACCTTCGGCCTCTTTCTCAATATAGGGGCCAAGTATCCCCCTGACCCGGGCCTCGACATCAGCAACAGAAAGACCAGCACCGGTCAACTCATATTTCCAAAGGCCATTAGTATATCCTTCCTCCACAAAGTGAAGCCTCAAACCACAACCAAGAGGACTGACGTCAGCAGAGACGTATTCCTCGACAAGGTCTCAGGTACTCAAAAGAGACCTAACCCTCCGAAGAACGTCGGTGCAAGCTCCGAAGCTAGCATCTGGATGAACCTGGACGGTAGTCAGCCACCCTGGGTGCCTCATTGTGCTAACAATTCCTGAGTCTTCGCCAAACTTCACATAGAACCACCTATGCTTTCAGGGCGTCAGAATCTTATTGGTTTGGCCATACGAAGAGGCATACCCATGTTTAATAGAAACAAAGTTAATCACCTCAAAGCTATCAGAATTATTAGCAGAGGTGGGCTGGAAGTGAAGTTTATAGTGGCAAGTAAAAGCAGACAAGCTGGGCTCAACACCTTCGGACACGCAAGCCCAAACAAAAGAGGCAAGAATAACAAAGGCTCTAGGAGTTAATTGATGGATCTCCAAATGGAAGGCACCGAGAACTTGCGCCACAAAGGGATGAGCCGGGACACGTAGGTCGAAAATAAAATAATTAAGGAAAACAACGTCTTCGCCAGGCTCTGGCGCAGGAATTGGCTACAACCAGGAGAACGAGCACATTCCCTAGCCCCAAAGGTGGAAAGAAACATGCTATAAAGGAAGTCTTCGGTGCAATCAGAAGGACCGAAGTTATCATTAAAGGACCTTTCAGCCAAAGTGATCTTCTTTGGAGCCATTTTCGCAGAAAGCAAACAAGATGCGAAGGTGAAAGACTGGATGAAGCTAAGGTGTCAAAGAGAGGCAAACAGCAAAAGACAAGAGAGAACTCGAATAGTAAGCAAAGAACGACACGCTTCTTATAGACACCAAAATGCACCGGGAAACGGGCCAAATATAAGAACATGAAAGGACGCGACGTTAAGATGAAAGGACGTGACGACTAGACTTGTTGCAGAATTCGAAAGAAAACTGGTTTAGGTCCCCGTTTACACACGACACTTCGCCAGTTGAGGGCTAATGTTGGGATCCTAGCAACAAGTATGAATATGGCCAAAGAGCTAGCAAAAGATGAGCCACATGTGCACCTAAGTCGAAGCCGAACGCAACGACGCGAAGGCACACGACGCAGGCGGAGCAGAAGCAAGCAACGCGAAGCAGGACTTAATCTAAGCAACCTGGCCTAAATATCGTGTCGGGGCAGCCGATGGCATACATGTAAATATAATCATCCTCCCTCTTATAAATATAGAGGGAGGTGAACCTGTAATGACATCTGTTTTGAGGGCCTCGAGCCAAGGATAATCATTTGGCACCGCACTCAACTCTCTTACCACTTCAAATACCTTCGCCCAACATCGCGGGCAGAAGAGGGCTTCGTGCAACTAACTGCAGGAAACCCGAACGCGAACACCTTCACCCGACACCGCGAGCCAGGAAGGAGGGCTTCGCTTCAACCGGCCGACGACGACATCGTCCAAGGAGGGCTTCGCGAGGCAATTCGAAGGCTCCTTTTTCCTTCGATGGCTTTGGGCGAGAAAGAACTTCATTCAACTCTACGTTGGAGGGTTTCGATATCTCATTGAGACCTTCGATCCCCCAACAACCAATTTTAGACAAGAAGGCATAATGACTCTGCAATATGCAGATGATACCGTTTTGTTTGCTAAACCTGAGAGTGAGACACTTGAGAACCTTAAATTTATTTTATCTTGCTTTGAACAAATCTCGGGTATGAGAGCGAACTTCCATAAGAGTGAATTCATCCCTCTGAATCTAGAAGAGGAGGAAACATTAGAATTTTCTAGGATTGTGTGTTGCCTGGTTGGATACTTCCCGATAAAATACTTAGGCATACCACTTCACTATGCAAAACTGAGAAAAGAGGACCTGCAACCCCTCGTTGATAAGATAATCAAGAGGATTGAAGGTTGGCGTGGGAGACTTTTGTCATTTGGAGGTAGATTAACTTTGATTAAGGCTTGCATCGCGAGTATTCCCATTTATTTGATGTCCTTCATAAAATTTCCCAAATGGGCTACTGATGTCATTAACTCGCAAATGTCACACTGCTTCTGGGATAATTAGTAGGGGCACCATGCATACCACCTAGCTAATTGAGACAGCTTTGGCATGCAAAAGAGTTTGGGGGTTCCAAACCTTAGAGGCAAGAGATATAACCTAGATAAAGATAAGCTTTGGAGACAAGTGATCGATCACAAATATAATAGTTGTTCTCCAAACATCTTGTCCTGTTCAACTAACAAAAATTCTCAGTTCTGGAAAGGAGTCCTACCAGCCAGCAAAGCTGCAAAGGTGGGCTACATCTGGAAAAAAGGTGATGGTAGGAAGGTGAAGTTCTAGGAGGATAACTGGTTGGGGAATTCTGGCTTAGCAATTCTGTACTGGGATTTGTATGTGATTGTCAATGAAAAAGCTCGCATGGTAGCTGATCTATGGGATGGTCACCAGCTAAAATGTACTTTTAGGAGATGTGTCTCACAAAGGTTAATGCTGCTATGGGAGGAGATATGTCAGTTAGCTAGAACCATTAACTTCTCGGGTGAGGATGACTGCTTAATTTGGAAGCTCAACTCCAATGGAGTGTACAGTTCTCAATCCTTGTATAAAGTCATTAACTTTAGGGGAGTCCAGTTTACTTGCCTAGCATTTGGGACACTCATGTCCCACCCAGGGTTCAGGTTTCCTTCTGGCTGTTGTCCAAGAACAAAATTCTGACTAGGGACAATCTTAGTATAAGACAACATGTAGATGACAAAAGCTGTTTGTTCTGTTTACAAACTGAAACTGTGCATCATCTGATGTTTGATTGTGTGGTAGCTAGACAAGTGCGGCAAGAGATCTCTGAGTTGACTCGTGTTAACATAGGAGAATCTTATGAATCTGTAGCAAAATATTGGCTGTCTAGGAAAAAACATGCTGTTCTGAATATTATTAGCTCAGCCTCGTATTTTGGAGTTTTTAGAAACTGAGGAACGCTATCCGTTTTCAGAGGATATCTTGGCCATCAGGTGTGGAAACTAATGCTTGGTAGGCTCCAAAGTTGGAAGGTAATATGCCCCGCATCAAAAGAGGACGACGCTTTGGTAACTTTCAGCTGTTCCGTGAAGAGGCACAAGAACAGGGTGATGGCTCTTCCTGCTGGCTGACCATATGCATCAAGGAAGCTGATGCAGAGGCAATTGAGGAAGGCTTGGACAGGCAGCAGAATATCCAGTGCGAGGGGCAGTAGTTTCAATGTAATAGGTAGTTCAAGTCTGGTACTGTAGGAAATCGAACTGGGTGCGTTAATGCGTGAGCATCAGCTCAATCATGTACTAGGATGCTTATATTCTGGTCCATCTCTGGCGATGAGACTGGGGAATAAAATCCCTTTAACTCTAAAAATTCAACAACCTCCTCCATTGCTCGTTGATGAGCTTCAGGAGGTTGAGATAACTTACTGTTTAAGTGATAAAAACTGTGTTACATATTTGCTTGCACATAAATATTATAGCGAGTAGTTTAGCTGAAACGGGCTTCAGACTTTACTGCAGACTGGTATCAACTGGTTTTAACCCTGATCTAAGAAATCACAACCTTTCTTCCAAAAAGAAGGGAGAAAAAGATATGGCGACCAAACCAGTTGTTGGTACGCACGCATGTGCCGGTATACGCCGATGCAGAGAAACGAGCACAGTTCCACACTTGAAACAGAGCACCTCCCCCATACACTGATGATTCATATGGAATGACTATCATTACTACTTAAAGGGTTTGTAGTGACGGACAATAATGCTCTTCAGTGACGAGCATTAGGTCCTTAAGTACACTGAGGTCACTGAAAGTAGCCTATTTACAAATGAACCAAAAAAGAGAGTGCTATATGCCCGTATGAGCCACTACTGTTGTCCTTAGTGTCATACATAATCAGCAGCCCCGAATCTGAGGAGGCTATAAACTCTGCTGAGTCATTTGTTTTTACGTCGTGGGATGTTTTGTATTAGTTGAAGTAGGAAATGGAGCCTAGCTACCGTCAGTCACTTGTTGCCATTGTCTGTTAAGAAAATTATCGCTGCTGTTGTTTGTCTTATTTGAGTAATGTAGAATTGTTTTTTGAGAATAATGAAGAGTTCTCCTTCCATTAGTAATGAAGAGTTCTTTCCTTTTCTGGGATGAAAAGAGTCTTTTTTTTATACGGCTAGAAACATTATACATGTTTGATGTTGTTCTGATTTGTTAATTGAGCAAAAGGGTGAGGACTAATAGTGCATGGTGAATATTCCCTCAGTAACATGAACTTGTGCCTACTGGCTGCTTGTGGTTTTAGTGACTTGAGAGTTCTCCAAGTGTTTGCCTATCCTACCGTACTCTTGAGTGATCATAAGTATTCACAGCGTGGAGTAAAAAGAGTTACTATGTTTTCAATATGCAAAGGAAACAGTCAAGACCAGTCAAGGTGAATTTTTAATTATTCCTTGCAATTTGGAGCCGCAATAAAGCACTACCCCATTCATGATATCTGGGCTTTCTCCATGTTGTAACTTAGTTATTTCTTAATCTGAATATTTTGGCATAGATTTGGTCAGTCATCAGTCTCGATCTTATGGATTTCCTTTCATATGTTTCTGTGCATGTGCTGCTGTGGATTTTGCTGTCAATGGCACAGGTGATACTCTCAGGTAGGGCTGGATGACAAACTTGGAGTTGGATTGCAACCCTTTTTTGTGTGCTGGAGTGGATTAAGTGTCATGGTGAATTTACAGCTGGATGTGGTGCTGGATGAAAACTTGGGATATCGTAGATGTGGTGCTGGATGAAAACTTAATATGTTGTATGTGCGTGATGCTATATGAAAACTTGGAGACATTTATATGATGTGATACTCGATGAAAATATCTTTTGTATGTGATGTGATGCTGGATGGAAACATGAGATATTGTATGTATCTATGTCAATGGTGGATGAAAAAGTTGGCTGTGTACATGGGCTTTAAAGGCTGAGATAGAAATTTTGAAAATGGGCTAAGATAAAATGGGTGAAATTAAATTACTGAGCTATGTTTTATATGGGCTGTAAATTGATGGGCTAAAGCGGGCAAGGTGAACAGAAGCCATGTGCAAAAAAAGATCTGGTAATATTAGTAGGTTAGAGCAAGGGCAATGTTTGCTACCGACTTTGCAATAGCAGTGCTCTTAGAGCTCATAAGAGTCCGTTATTCAATGGGCCCCGATGACCCAACTGCTGGCGGCCATCAGCATCCGTGGTGGCAGCCATGCCAGCTAAATAGTAGACGCTATCAAATTAGTGAAGGAAGATGGTGTATGGCAAAGACTACTCAGTCAAAAATATTTGGCTAATCAAACTCTTCTAGGTGCACAAAAGAAACCCGATGATTCTCAGTTCTTTGTTAGCATGATGAAAGTCAAAAAAAAGAGATCTTGGTACTTTTCATCTCTGTGATGGAAGCCAAGTTTGATTTGGGGAAGGTAGATGGCTAGGACAATCAACACTTTGAGAACAATTGCCTTCGCTATACAATATTGGTCTTAGGAACAATGATACTATTGCCGTTGCGTCAAGCATTATGCCCACTAAATATTTCTTCTGAAGAGGCTTATTTGGTAAATATTTAGTTCAATGGTATGATTTGCTAGATACACTTGCAAAGATATAGTTAAATGATATTAATTATATTTTAAGGTGGAACAAACACCAAAATGGCTAATTCTCGGTTCAATGAGCGTATTGAGGTCTGATTAATAATAATGTTGAACTAAACAGGGTCATATGGAAACATTAATACTGCTAAAGTTACAATTTTTTATGTGATTTTTGAAAATGGATGTCATACTTACCAAATTGGCAATGCAAGGCAGTAAAAAAATGTTATTTGTGCATGTCGATCGAATGTACAACTCATCTGTTTTCAATGTCATTTAGCTATGTTCGTGTGCAGAAATGTATATATTGTTTTTCATTTGAGAGATTTTTTTTTTGCAGGAGCTGCTCTTCTATGTTGGGTTGTTTGGTTCGAGTGACATTATTTTTGTTAAAACATCTGTGAAATCATATATGCAGATTCTATTGAGAGAGACATTCTCTTTGGTGTTGGGCACAGCTCCAGAAATCTAAACAATATAAGGAGATGTTGCACCATTCTTGCCATAATTTAGAAGTCATGGTTTGGCAACTACAGTAAATCAGAATATGTCTGGGGGCAGCACACCGTCAGGAAAATATATAAACTGTCTGGAATAGCCGCCAAGGAAACCGTTAGGCAATAGCCGCCAAGGAAACAACGATGGAAATTATAATTTTCCCATCAGGTAGCTGTCACATCAAATTTCTTTGACAAAGCTCTGTTGACGAGCTCTTTAGGAAATTAGTCGACATGAAGTTTGGAAGATAAATCTGACAGTAGTTAACCAACAGGAAAATAGGACATCCCGACAAAGAATTTGAACATTTTTCCGTCGACCATATAAACAGTCAAAGTATTTCTCTGAGGTTAGCAACCGCAGGAAAATATTTTTGTCAGGGAGACAGATCATGACAGATTTGTGCTTCCCTGGCAAGATTAGTCGTGAGGTTAATTATTCTTGCCATTACTAAACTGGAAATTAGTTCTTTAGAAATACAACTAGATCACTATCACAGGTGTAACAATAGGCAGATAGCATCCATCATTACACGAGTGACCCAGATTTTGGCCAACAATTAATGGATGGAGATTTAGTAATAAGATTTTCTTTGAATATTGTCTACCAATCTAAACTAATTCTTTCTTTAGAATGCTCCGTTTATTCGTAAACATCTTTGATGTGGAAGCAACATGCTGATTTCGAAACAAGTGGACGCTGCTCAAAAAAAAAAAGAGAAAAGAAAATGAACTATAGAGCGACGTCTGAAAGCATTTACAGGATTCAACACATGCTGTTGATGCCTGCCTAGAATCGACGGCAGATTCGATTGTGATGTACATGTTTGTAAACCGATTCTGATTAGGCGGTATGTGCTAGCGGTCGGTGTTGCTGGGGACCGGACGGCTTATCTCGGTGCTTATAAAGAAGTACACCATGTCAAACATCGAGGGCCCGGATATAGGTTCCTGAAACTTACATAAATTTGTGAAGCACAGTTTCATGGCAGATATTATTTCAACTGGATCGTGTCGTATGAGACCTTTCCAGCTGTGAGGCCAGGGTCCATAGTCATCCAGCGGATGGCGATCCGTGGTCCAGCCGGACGTTATCGGCCGGGCATCGATCCACGGAATGAAGAAGGATTTACCTCATGCGATTTCTGGTGGCGTAAACGGAGCGGTAGTTTTCCACGGCCGGAGAATCCCGCCTCGTGGACGGCGGCGCCGCGCGCGTCGCTGCCGGC
>LAPY01000926.1:81561-97056 GCA_000970635.1 Eragrostis tef | reverse complement strand
TCCCTGGTTCCGCCGCCGGGGCCGCCGTTGTTGCTCGGCGGGTCGCTGTCGGCGCGCCGCACCATGCCGTCCTCGAACACCCACACACCCGACATATATAGATGATTAGTAGTATATCAGTTTCTCTCGGGCTACAGGAGCTATATATCAGTTTCTCTCGTGCTACAGGAGCTTGGCTAGCTATATTAGATCTTGTTGTGCCTGCCAACAAAGGGAGAGGCTGGGCAGAGTTTATATACAGGGGGAGGGGGACTGAGGGAGGGCGGCGCTGACGTAGGCGGAGGGGACCGGGCCCACTGTTTGGCCTCCAGTTCCATCGGCTAAGGTGGGGCCCCCACCGCGCGCCGGTGCCATCATCCTTTGGAAGGGTTTGCTGTGCGGGCCCGGAGAATCACGGCGCATCCAATCGTGGAACGAATCATTGGAAGCTTCCGACCCGAGTGTGCCTCCTGGCCGTCCGATCCACCAGGTTCCCATGGAAGGAAGGTTCCGATCTACTAAGCCCGGCGCGGTCATTTCGATCACCTCTTCTCTTGGCCAGATGGGTACGTAGCTAGGTTCCGGGAGAGTGCTCCTCCCTCTTCTCAGGAATTATAGCAAAATGCTAGTGCCTTCCTGGGCAAAAGATCATTATCGAGGAGAAGTAGCTAAACGTACACTTCAACATTGAATCTGTAGCTACTGTGCAGAAGTAGAAAAGCTAATACAAACAGTAGCAAAACAAAAAGGATCATATTTAGACAGTAAAATTTCTTACGTACGGGCATATATAGAGAATGTGTGACTTATGACATTGTAACTATCGAGTTCACTACTGATGGTCACTTAGAATTTTAGTGTCAAGACAAGACACTAGCTACAGGGGCAAAGACCACGTTATGCCTAGCTTAATTCGCAACTGCTATCTTTTTGTCTATCTGTGGGTAAATTTAATCCATTTTTAAAATTTGTATAATTATGTAACGGAATTTTCCCCATGAAGGAGTTGTTTTCGTTATATTTTTTAAAAAAAATTACAGAATGAAGCCACAGTGCACAATGATCTTGCTCTCCAGTCAGAAAAAAAAAAAACTTAACTTCGTGCTCTTACAGGTCTGATGTCCAGTGTCAATAAACCATGTCGATGTTGTGTAGACATATTTTCTAAAGAAAAAATTGTTCCTGCAACTTGATATGGTAGATATATGATAACCAGTTACCACTTCAATTTACACAGCCTTCGTCGCTGACACAGAACAAACAGTCCCTTTTGTTCTTTTATTTAAAAACAGGAAACCATGATGGCGAAATGATACCCAACATTGTAATTAATATTAAATTCTACGAGTGATGAGGATTTCATTTGTAACTTCCTTCCCTCGTAGAGGTCTTGATGCTAATGCTGTGCAACTTCGAGAAAGGTCCTGAGAAAACAAACATCTTCATCCAAGACCGGCCATGCAACTTGCACGATACGTAGTTGCATCAAATATATGCTTGTTTATTGGTTATAACTGGTTTGGCAATATATCAGAACTTATAGTCTGGTTATATTAGAATATAAATGCCTGCATTTATAGTCTTGTGGAGCTATCAATAGATAGAAAGAAATGGAGAGATCAACCTTATTTTGCAAACAAAATGTTGGAGACAAGAGAATATCGTGCAACTACTTTCTCGTCATACAGTTTGGTACTGATCCATATATATGTCATGCATGATGTATGTAATAATACCTTTTTGTCCTTGTGGCTTCAGACATTATATATTACATCATCAAGGAATGGATGGTGGAAAGGGCCTGTAGTTCTAAGATTTAACGGCATTGTGCTTTCAACAATAGTCGACGTGGCCGTCGACAGCTACGCGCCAGTGGTGACTTTGTCATTAATCTTAAGTATTTGCCGGCTCATTTTTCAAAGATACTCATAGGGTAGGGTTCGCTTATGTGCGTTCATAGGGTTGAGTGTGTGTGCGTTGTCTCTGAGTCATACTGTGTAATCGCAAAAAACAAAGTGTAGTTATATTAAGACCTATTTGGATCCTCTCGGATAATTGTTAGCCGCAAAAATTAGCCTTTAATTGATCAAATAGGAGGTTAAAACATTGGCTAATATTTTTTCCGGTTAAAACGTTGGCTAATTTTTTTTTATACAACAACGTTGGCTAATATTTTGTCCACGAGCTGTTAGCCCATTAGTTAGGCAAGGTGTGCCAATAAGGACTAAAAGTACTCGTTGAGTCGCTCCTTTGAACTCTATTCTCCCATAGCGCCCGATGGGACCCGAACCCCGCCCGATACCTGACGGGCATGGGCGGGGGTGGGAGTTTTCACCAGCAGGGCTGGGTCGGGCGTCAAATTTCACCGGATGCATATGTCGAGGCGGGCATGGAATTTTTCTAACCGCCCCAAACCCGACACATTGCCGTCCCTACACATCACCCTCACACCGCCATCATCTCCCTCTCCACGGGGAAAAATAGACTTTTAGCCGTGTTTTAGCTAATAGAAACCCCTATTAGATGAGGATGCAAAAGAGCCTCGCAGCTAATTAATTGCTACCTAAGGTAAACAATTAGCCATAATGGATAGGTTAATGTTTTCATACTTAGAAGTATGGTATTAGTCATTTTACATATTTCTACTTTCGAGGCACCTTTTCATTCTGAGTTGTAGTAGTCATTCATTCAAATGGCTCACATCTATTGCATTTAATAATTCAGATGTCATTATTAAAAGGCAAACACCATCACTAAGTTTTTAGCCTAACAAGTACTTTTTAGATCAGGGTACTAAATTAAATGAAAGCAAGTCTATAGACCAGTAATTAAATCTATGCGCCTGCTATGTGTAAAATTAATCAGTTTTAACATGAGATCTGTTGCCCCCAAAATCAGTAACATACTCTTTTCCTTATTCTTCGAATTTTTATTTTCATGTTATATTGATCGATGCGAATTTAATTAACTAGTGTCCTTGTCGCCCATACCAATTGAGAAATCTATATTTGTTCAACGCTTTCTGTAAATGTTATTCCATTTTTCTTATTGGCATCTTGAGTATTTTTTGAGACGTATGTACTTCAACAATTTGTGAAATTGTATTGAATGATTTGTTAAAATGAAATTATTTACTACTGAATTAGTATATTTAGACTTCTTACATATTAGGTTTTACTTTGCATAACCATGCATAAGACTATGGATCAACAGTTAAAGACAAACACCTGATTTCAAGAGGGAAAAGTGAGTTCAAGATTTAGAACACACCAAGATTCCATGGCATGCAATCCCCTTATGCCACGTAATTGTCAGATGTCATGATCGAATTCGAGAGGATTCCGCCTTTGAAACTTGCTTTGCTAAATTTTTTTTCTGGATAGAGTAGAAAGTCGGAAGCACGCACACACCCACTGACATCCAGGTGGTGCGTCTGAAAACGGTTAAAGAGATTCGCATCAATCCGATCTACTCTCTCAATTCTTACATCTAGGACAACAAATCAAATTAATTTAAACTAAATTAGTGATCTTAAACATCATACATATAAGGATTAGGCTACTAGAATCTTATTAGGGATTGGGTAGCCATGCTCACATAACATGGGCCTATACTAGATTAGCTTTAGTGGACTTATACTAGCTTGTTACAGTTTCATAAAGCATCAATTGTCTTAGTGTTTTGTTAATACTCATTTTTTTAAAAAAAAAGAAACCGAACACATATAATTATAAAAAAATTATTATTACTAGGCACCTGCCAAAAGTACCAAACGCAGACTTCCATTTTCCTGTATATCTTTGACTAATGCACGACAGTTTAGAAAAAAACGAGGATGACATTTTGATCAGATAAGTTGATGTATCTGGTTATAGAGACGGTGCTGAGATGGTTTGCCCGGTCGTGTGTCCAGCTATATATTATAAATGAACAACTATTAAATACAAACAACGAATAGTACAGACGAAAACTAAAGTTTGTCAAAAGGTTATGGGCCTGCCGATCATGATAGATGTGATAACACAGGCCAGCCGTCCATCACCATGTCTACTGGAGTACTACGTGTAGGCCCCTGCTTTGTAGGGCCGGATCTTTGCTTGCCGTGCTATCAGCCAAGCAGGGTGGGTAGGCAGGAGTTGGATATATACTAAGTGAATGTCCCGCCCGTTGCTGCGGGATTTCTGATGCAATCTTGATGAATTAGGAAAGGGAAGTGACAGATTTTCTTGATCCATGTTATTTAATTAATATATACTTGGTAGATATACATAAGTGGTTATATATGGAATGAAATTAATATTTTTGAGAAAAAGGAGAAATATAATAATGGAACTAATTTGTGGAGTCCTCTTCAGTCTTCACTGAAAATTGCTTGTATGGCATTTGCTTGGTTGTCTTCACCCTGAGATTCAATTGTGAGATTTAGACATACGTTTTGTATCTTGTAGAATCCTTGAGCTTGTGCATTGCATCCACGTATCTACTGTGAATCTTCTTGGGAGAACTGGTTGAAGCTGACCATATGATGGTTTGGTGCCATCCTGATTGAAAGAACAGAAAAGAGAAAGCATTGTAAGGAGATGAGTATACATGTAAAAGAAAGTGTAACATTGTAAGTTGCACTTAGGGCGGAGGGGGACACGTTAAGGTATCTATAGTCGTGCTTGTGAGATAACCAATGCAGAGATTGAATGATAGAGTTAAAGCAAAGTAACTACTGGGCCTGGTAACATATATTTGGTTGGAGTGTGTTTAATAATAGTAATTCTCAATATTGCAGTTATTCTTTCTTCAAAATTGTTAATGAGGCACGAACGAAATAAAGTTATAGGAGGCATATAAAGTGATGAAACATGACATATTGGCTGCGGAGAAGAATGTAGATGATGTAAGCAACTCCAGTTGATAAGGGAAAAGGCATCCGAATGGCTTTCTTTTTATGTTCCCATATCCTCGGCAACGATATGTCATCTGCAAGGCTGTATTTTAATGAATGTTGACAAAACTGAATGTCCCAGCTGGAGTATACCTTGGTCAATGGCGTTTAGAATGGTCTCAGGGAGCCTCATGTTGTGCTCCACTGCACTTCGTGTCCTCCTGGAAATGTAAGGCTCTTTTTGCCTTTGAACAGTGGCTGTAAATAGGTCAACGTGGTTGTGGGCTGGTGGAAAGGTTAGTGGGCTGGGCTTTCTTGTCTTGTAGTTTTCTCTTCTTTTCTTTTTTTTTCTTTTTCTTTACCTTTTCTCCAGAATGCAATAATAGTCTACCCTTTACGTCTTATGCACGCCTAGGCGTCGTTTAGGCGATCGAAAGGGGATGTTTTTCCATGCCTTGTCTTACCGCCTTAAAAACTATGCTCAGAGCATTCCATTTCTGGTTGTAATCATCTCTCGAGCACAATGGTAGACACCAAGTTCCACTTATGCATATATATAAAATAGAATCATTTTACTATGTTTGATTCATGAACCTCAAGAAACACGGCATGCATACAAAATTAGTCATCTAATTTGTTATTAAAGAAGTTGACCTTGTTAAGCTGCATGTCTTCACATTGTTCTAATCAACTCATCACTTTTTTTGCAGCTCTCACTGAGCCTATTTACATGTAAGTCAAGCCCAAAGCTTTATTTTTTACTCTCTGCAAATTTGTGTAAATTTATCGCTTCTGGTTTACTTGAAATTGATCTGAAATACTTTTTCAGATCCGTAGAGCAAAATATTTCCCGATGCTCAATCCCGTAAATTTGAACTTCCTAATTCGCCCTGATTCTCCAAGTAGGAACAATTGAAGTTGAAACCTGGAGAGTAGGAAATGGTAGAAAAATCCACTTCTGGGAGGACACTTGGTTTGGGACTGCACCCTTAGCTACCCAATTCTGGGACCTGTTCTATATTGCTATTGAAAAGGGAGGAAGGCACTCTGAAGCTTACCAGAAGATCTTTCTTCCAAGAAATGATGTGTAGGTGGATTGAATTAGAGGAAATAGTAGCTGGGGTTACTTCCCTTGAAGATATGGATGCTTTAGTATGGCAACATGAGAAATCTGGCATTTTCTTTACAGTATTTTTATTCTGTGATTAGCTATATGGGGATAACCCCTATGTATGTGCCGGCTGTGTGGAAAATCCAGGTTCCACCCAGAATTCAACTGTTTTTATGGCTTCTCTCAAAAAATAAGTTGATGACTTAGACAACCTGAATAAAAGGGGTATCACTACAACAATTTTGGGCATCTGTGACGACTTAAGTCATAAAACCTGACAAATTTGTCATATATGATCTCCCATGACGCACCGATGACAAAACTCACTTTGTCATGAAACGTCCATAGCTGATTTACCTTTCATGACATTTTCGTCATTTTTTGTCATAAATTTATGACAATTTATAGAAATGACAAAAACATTTATGACACTCTCAAAAACATCACAAATAGTTTATGACGCTCTTAAATTTGTCATATACTTTTAAGACGCTTGTAAATTTTGTCGTGAACCATTGGACCAGAGTTGGCCGACTTTTGGCCCATTATTTTCATGGGGCCATTAATTTCGAAGGCCCTTTTTACTTTCAGCCTATTAATTTCGCAAGCCTTTTTACTTTTGGCCCACCAAATTTGCAGGCCTTTTTAATTTGGACCCGAATAATCCGTGGATCATTTTACTCTTGGCCCAATTAATTCGCAAACCATTTTATTTTTGGCCCACCAATTTCACAGGCTTTTTACATTTTGGCACACCATTTTTCTGGGCTTTTGTTTTTCAGCCCTCTTATTTTACAGGTCCTTTTAGTTTCAGCCCGCTTAATTAGCAGGCCGTTATACTTAATTTTCTGGCCCGTTTCATTTTCAAGCCCTTTTGTCCAATGTTTTTCTTACGGCCCGATATTATTTTTGTGGCCCATTATTTAATCACACCTTGAACAATATTTTTGTGGCCCAATCACATCAACCTGTAAATCAGAACACAAAATTACAGAAATGAAAAATTCCACTAAATTTCGTATGTCCATAACATTGACCACACATATTAACTATACTACAACACACATGAAATCATCTGTCATCTTACAGTACACTATGCATGAAAGACACTGTGAAAGACAACTGTACGATAGGCAAGCTGAGAGGAATCCTCTTCACATCCATCCAGGTCTTCGTTTCTCCATGTGGCCTTCTCCCCAAACCTGAATAGTGAAACACATGACATTATGGAGCAATGGCTTGAACAAATGGGAACAATGATCTCAAAATCAAGATGATACTTCCGACCATAAGCACATGCATATCACTCCACTGAAATAGGATGGTCAGACCTACAAGAACTACAAATGATAGACAGACTCAGTGTATTGTTCCAATGATTTCAATAAATCTTGCACAATTGCTGTCAGCTCAAGTAATGCAATAGTCAAATGTCACAAGATGGATACTACTGAGTGTAATTTGAAATCAGCAAACAGTTGACATATTTAATTTGAAATGTTTCAGGTAAATAGTACACATGTACTTTGTGAAATTGTCAATAGGCTAGGAATGCACCAGAAGCCTATGCTCACAAAGAACAGCAACAGTAACTTTGGAAGCACTTGTTCCAGGCACAAATATGTTGATCTGATGGGAATATGGCATGCTTGTGGACAATAACACAGTTCATGCCACACACTATTTACATACAGTTTGAGCAAAAATAATTGTTCAATCAAATTAATCTAATTAACCAAACCACAGGTGGCCCACGTGTGCATGATCTAAAAAAAGTATTTAACAAAAACTCACATTTTATCAATTGCATTTTGCTTTTATTTTTCAAATAAAAATTATATGTGGATCCCACGTGATAGGTATTTGATAGGTGGGCCACGTAATGACAATTTATATTTGTCATAAAATTTGATGTGAAATAAAGAAAATTTGCTAATGACAATTCATATTTGTCATAACCATTGTGACATCTATTATTTACCAATTATGATGTTTTTGTTCATCATAATGTAATGGCGTCTTTATTTATGACGATTTTGTGGTCAGATTTAATTGCAGAACCCGGTTTTCGTCATAAAACAACCAATTTCCTCAGAAACATCATAAACCCAACAAGCTTTATGATGAAATGGTATGTTTTCACGAGAATTTCGTCATAGAAGCCCACAATTGTTGTGGTGATGAGAAAACCCAAAGTGCATGTTCTGTATGGAAGAAGAATATGTGCATCACTTCTTTTTCGAGTGTTTAGTAGCTAGATCAATGTGGAGCTATGTATCTAGCTTTCTAGGCAAAACTGTTGGTGAAAATTTTGAGAGCATAGCTTCTCTTTGGCTAAGTCAAAAGAAATTTGGTTTCACTAATTTTGAGGGCTCCCTGGCTTACAAGGAATGATCATGTTTTTTAGAGACAGAACTGGAAGAACATTTTGCTGGTGGTAAAATGTACTTGGCGAATTGCAAGGAGCTAGAGGCCGATGCTAAAAGAGGAGATGGAGGAAATGATGGACAAGTGGACATCCACACTGGAAGGCTGGTGGATGGCGCCGCTGCAAATCCAAAGCGGCTGGGGTTCTGGAGACCTGGTGATGGTATAGATGATGAAGTGAGCTACGTCAAAGGAGCATCGCTGCGCACATCTATATGATCCATATCTGGCATGGAATGTAATGAACTCTAGTGTGATGTAATGGGCCTGTAACTGCCATATCGAGCTTGCCTGGAGATTTTAGCTAGAACTGTAGGTTTCTGAGGTCTCTAGCTAGAAGTTATTTCTATTCCTGAGCTGTAAAAATTGAACAACACGAGTCTCATGAATAATGGGGCAGGCTAAAGGCCTTTATTTCTTAAAAAGATTGAAGCTGAAACCTTGGAAAGTGGTTTTTTCATAGATACCGTAGAGCAGACAAGATGCGATCTTAACCCACAACCATCTTTGAACACAAGATGTCATGTAACAACTGACTGAGCGCCAATGTAAATTATCTTGTGGGATACAAGCTCGTGTCGGTTGCCTCCACGCGTGAAAAGCATTGTGAACTTGTTGTACATGTGACATTTCTGTTGATGTCAGTCTTTCACGGACGCGTAAAGAGGCACCCGGATGCGTTTAGCATCTAACATGCAGGTCTCCATCGCGCAGGTCTCCCTCCGTGTCCTCCTCTACCTCGCGCAGGTCCGCGACTGTCGGCCTCGATCCGCCCGGGACGCAGCGTCGATCCGCCCCCTCCCCGACTTCGATCCGCCGCCGATGGATGGCCATGGAGGAGACGGCCTCCTTCCCTTGTTCTCGCAGCCAGAGCCGTTCTCACCGCACCATTCGTTCAACCCCTTCGCGAATGACGAGAGTCGTCGGCCGGCTCTTTCTTCTCTCTCGCATCGCTAAGGACTTGTAATTGGACTTTAATAAGTGGCATGGATTGTATGGTGCGTGTTGGTAAGGACTTGTTGTGTCAATTATGGTTGCATGGTTAGTAATTTGGCATTACATTGTGGCCGGCAATGTTTCATTGTGATGCATTTCTATGGAGATGCATGGTGTTGCATGGAATGGGGGGCATTTGGGTCATTTTTGAGGTGAAAATTGATGTGTTGGAAAAGAACAGCCCATTAGGACCTAAACTTTAGTTCCTAATCTATAAGAACTACACTTTAGAATCTACACTTTAGGAGCTAAGAGAAACGAACAGGGCCCGACTTTTAGATTTCTAATACTTCTTTATGTGACCAAAAGGAGTAACCTATGCGCAACCCTGAAAAAAAATTAAACTTCCAGCTTGGCCCCAATTCTCCAGGTTGGAGCGATTAAGGCTTGCCTGCTCCCGCAAGGGTGCTCCCATGACGTGGCGTCTCCGTATTGGATGACCTTTTCTCATTTGCCCATCACAACGGAGCCCCCGTTTAACACCGTTTTCTCCTTCACCCGTGGCTCCCACGATTATGAAAAGAAGGAAAAATCGATGCCGTTTGCTGCTCTCCCCTAATGCTTCTTGGACTTACCCAAATCCATCTCGCAGGTCTCAGCTGCGATGAAAAATTCATGGCATCTCCGTCAAAATCAGCATTCCCCATTCAAATCCATCTGGTCTATGTGATTGTGATGAGACTGGTATGCGTGGAGGAACCGGTGAAAATGGCTTCCATGGCTTGTTAACACAAAATGTCATGTAACTACTGAGTGCCAATGTAAATAAACTTCTGGGGTACAAGTTCGTGTCGGTTGCCTCCACGCGTGAAGATCATTGTGAAATGTGTTGTAGATGTGACATGACCGTTGATGTCAGTCTTTTACGGACTTGTCAAGGAAACTAAAGAGGCACCCGGATGCATTTAGCATCTAACGTAAAACAAATTGCAATGGACATCACCATACATTAGGTGATGCTCTTCCATCTCCTTTTCGCTCAGCTCGCTGAACACGATACTCTGCAGTGAACGTCAGTCCCCCCACTTTATCCATGCGTGGTGGAAAAGAAATGTGGCAGTGTAGGTGCACCAGCTTCCAATGTGGATCTCTCAACGCACTCAAATATTGACAACCCCTTTACCAACAAACCCTTAAATTGTACCACCTGATACACGATCCATGACCGACCTGCTTGTGCAGCCCCATTACATATTCTCATATACTCAAGGAGCAGCAGCAGCAGCCACACCATACCACACCACACCATGAGCGACCTCCTCTCCTACATCTCCAAGATGATGTGCATCAAGGCGCCACCGGAGGCAACAACGGCCGGCGACGACGGCGACGAGTGCCGCGTCTGCCTTTCGAGGATCCGCACCGGCGAGGCCACCCGACGGCTGCCCTGCCGGCACACCTTCCACCGGGACTGCGTCGACCGGTGGCTCCAGGCGTCCTGCAAGCGGACGTGCCCGCTCTGCCGGGTTTACGTGGTGGACGTGGAACGGCGGCCGGTGGCGGTGAAGCGCGCCGGCGAGACGACGCATGCCGACGACCTGGTGATTTGGTTCTCCACTATGATCGTCCCTGGGTTCTGAGCTGGAAACTTGTACGGATTTTTCCATTTTAAAACGTGATTTTCCAGATACATCACGACTTACCTATGTTCATCTGTAGGGCAGTTTGAGCAAACCTATGCGTGCTCGATGGTATTTCATCTCATTTTAACCACGAGATTTTGTATTTGAGTTTTGTTTATATTCAATCGACCAGAGTTGCTGGAAAAAAAATGAAGTTTGGCGATGGGAACTAATTTAGTGCAGTTGGCAAAATATTTAGAAGTGCAGCCAGTGGTAACTCTTGCCTACAATATAAATGGATGATTAAATATATTTAATTGCTTTGCTAAACACCTTAGGCAACAGGTGCAAACTTAAGCATTGTTTTTCTTCATGTAAGCAGGTTGAGCCACAAGCTAAAGAAAAAATCTTTTCTTAAGAACCGCTATTGTATATGTCCCTAATTAAAAGGCAAGTGCAGTTGTTTAAAATGGGCCCAGCAGTTACTAGTTACTCATTTTGTTTTTGGAAAAGGAAAAATATATTGGGTATCCCAGCCTCTGTACCTAGCCGTGACGTCGTGGACGTGGAACGGCGGCCGGTGGCGGTGAAGCGCGCCGGCGAGACGACGCATGCCGACGACCTGGTGATTTGGTTCTCCACTATGATCGTCCCTGGGTTCTGAGCTGGAAACTTGTACGGATTTTTCCATTTTAAAACGTGATTTTCCAGATACATCACGACTTACCTATGTTCATCTGTAGGGCAGTTTGAGCAAACCTATGCGTGCTCGATGGTATTTCATCTCATTTTAACCACGAGATTTTGTATTTGAGTTTTGTTTATATTCAATCGACCAGAGTTGCTGGAAAAAAAATGAAGTTTGGCGATGGGAACTAATTTAGTGCAGTTGGCAAAATATTTAGAAGTGCAGCCAGTGGTAACTCTTGCCTACAATATAAATGGATGATTAAATATATTTAATTGCTTTGCTAAACACCTTAGGCAACAGGTGCAAACTTAAGCATTGTTTTTCTTCATGTAAGCAGGTTGAGCCACAAGCTAAAGAAAAAATCTTTTCTTAAGAACCGCTATTGTATATGTCCCTAATTAAAAGGCAAGTGCAGTTGTTTAAAATGGGCCCAGCAGTTACTAGTTACTCATTTTGTTTTTGGAAAAGGAAAAATATATTGGGTATCCCAGCCTCTGTACCTAGCCGTTCCATTATTACAACATCTCTCACAATAAGGTCCATGGTATCATAAAAAAATAAGTTACTAGTTTTTTTTAGAATGAAAAATAAGTTACTAGTTACTCGTATTGGTACCCACTACACAAAAGTGAATTTTTGTCATATTATTTTAGGTGATTAATTTGACTAACGTTTGGATTAAGATGTTGTTTACCATGAAAATTTATGCAAGGCCAAATGGCCAATGGAGTGCAGTTTATTGGGATTAGCCAAACCCATATGAATCACACAATGTGTCTGCACAATTAACTTTGGCTTGGTTGTCCGGCATGCCATGGTGGCGTTGTTGCACGAACTTTGGCTTGGTTGTCCGGTATGCACCAAAAACTGAAGCGACACCGTACCGTTAACCTTATAATTAAATTTGACCCTAATCATTCGTATGGAGTTGTTGGGATTATGTAACCAAATATACTTTAATGCACACACGGGCAGCATCATGCGCCATTTTTCTAGCACGAGCAAAGGATGGTTTCTTTCTCGGATTTTTATAGCCGCGATCCTTGGGCAAACAAAAAGAAGTCTTAAGGACCATTCTTCGTTTAATTACTACAACCTCCGTTGTTTACACGTTATTATGGCTCTTTCCTGCCTCTTACATACATACTTTTTCTCCAAGTAAATAATAACACCTCCAGTTTGGGAAAGTGTACTCCCTCAGGTTTAAAAATATTCTTACCTTGGACATTGACACAGATTTTAAAAGACAACTTTGACTAATACTTTTTGCTGTAAAATATTATAAATAGAGTGTACTTTTATGAAATCATATTACAATATGAATCTATCCATGTCATTTTCACATTTCTAAACTTAATACATACAAATATTGTGTAGTCAAAGTTAAAAAGTTTTACATAAGACAGCTACAAAACGACAAGAATTATAACACTGAGGGAGTATCTTCCATCACTACTACTACGAAATCCATTTTTAGAGGGGAATAAAAACTCTACAAACGTCGGAATCTGAATGTAGCTTACCGACTGTAGAAATGGAAGATTATATGCAGGTAAGCATCCGCAGGTACGTGTAGGTTTCCTATGGGCGATTTCTTCACCACTTGTATCGTTGGAAGTCCTTAGGCGCAATAGAATTACATCCAAGTGAATGGATACCAACGTAGCTTATTGAATTCTAGTGGAAAAAAAGGTACGCTGAACGAAAGGTCACCACCTAATAATTAACTCAACATTGTAGATTATAGAGGATAGACAGGTCTCTTGCCATCCACAGAGTTCTTAGGGTTGACTACAAATCAAGGTAACTCGAAGCATGAACGTATTCATACTTATTTGCAGTAAACATAGAACAAACGAGGAATGCCAAGTTAGTTTGTCAAGAGGCTTGAAAACATCAAACAAAATACCACAACATGGTCTGAATATTCCAAACTTAATTATTTGAACCGGCCATGCCACCAGGCCCACCCCACGTAGCCATCCTTAGTTTATAAATTAGTCCCCACTACATTTTTTTATTGCGAATGAAACATTTTGCCGCTGTGTTGCTGCACTGCACGAGTATGGATATAATGGTACAGATATCAAAACGAGAGAACATTATAGAACAGAAGAGTACATATTATGTATCATAATCCATAATGAAATATTAAATCAAAAAATATCTAATTATGTTGCATGTGAAAGAACGAGTAATCATATCACTGGTCATCATGCTCGTTCAATGTGGTTTTTGTTTCATGAGGAGGATTTCTTGACCTCTGCCACAATCACTCCATAACTGATGCGAGTATATATCTTTGTATGAAACATCTGAATTCATCTGCAGTCCTGATTCTTCATTAATTGGAATGGGAGATAAAGCCAAAAGTTGTACATTCATAGAAATGTACCGTTACAAATACATCCGGTACCTCAAACACCATTCCTATAACAAGCTCCCATCTCTTTTAACAGATGGCATTATGCTTTGGAACGGCATTACACGAAAAAAAAATAACTAGAAAAGGAAGGAATCAGATTAGTGTTAGTTTGATAGCGAGATATAAAATATGGACCCAAGCTTGCAAAGCAGATGATGCTGAATAGTTTTGTATATATTGTGCCAACAAGCTCATGCTAAATCTGTACACAACAACTTTACCATGGACATCAGAGCAACATGCACGGTCACGTCCAGTTATGTAGGTGTCACCTGGACAAAGGCAGAAAGATCTTGTCCGTCGTGATCTAACGCAGCAATTACATGTACAGGATTGGAAGATGCATGAAGAGGGCATGTGGCACTGATCAGCTCGAGTGCTTAACAGAACAAGCCACTACTTGAGCCCAGTGCCTAAGCCTGGTCTTCACAAGCTGAGGGTTCTCTCCTGTATCATCAACACAACAAAGAAAAACAACATATAAAACACAGTTCAAACCCATGATAGCCTATACAGAATACAACAAGGATTTGACCATAATTTTGTACTATTTATCAATTCAAATTTATTTCCACTACGCCTCAAAAAACTCAATTTTTTTTTCTCCATTGTGAATTCTTACCTGGACTGCAGATCTTCCACGAGTCCATGATGTTAGATTGTGCGCTGGGGCTGCCCGGGCTCGGTGTGCCGCAGAGGTTAGAGGACGACGAGGTAGCCGACAACGACGGCGCCGAGCTGGTCGACCACCGCATCTTGGGCTCGGAGAGCTGCCGGTTCACAGCGAAGTAGAGGTCAAGGGCAGGGAGCGTGTCGCAAAGGTTTTGGCCACCCTTGTCCTCATCAAACCCGAACCCGAGCTCCATGGATCCCCTCAGCTCGTCAAGGTCTGCATCGGTCAGCCCCTTGGCCGCGCGCTCCATGCTCGACCTAACCGCCGTCTCGCCGTCGACGACGGCGTTGACGACGCTGCTGGTGGTGGTTCCAGCCGTGTCCTGATCGGCTTCGCTCAGGCCCATGCTGCTCCTCCTCCGGTGAATCTGCCGCCGCCGCTTCTCCCATTTCACCTCACGGGTTGTCTCCTTCATGGACAGCTGCTTGGACAGCCTCTTCTTGTTGTTGTTGCTGCTGGCCGCCATGTCCCGGTGCATCGAGCTGGACCGGCCCAGCGGCGACTGTCTATGGGGGGTCTTGACGGCCTCCTCTTCCTCCCAGGTTCTGTACAGTGACAATGGTGGTGGGCGTGGGACACCGCGCTTGTGCTCTTTGCCGTGGCTGCCCATGGCTTGTATTGTTGTGTTGTGTTAACGTGTTGTCAATTGCAATTTGAGGAATGGTTGGCTCGAACGTGCCGCCGTCCCCTTTCCTCCTCCTCCGAATGATCAACCGCAGCAGCTGCCGCTGCTGCTGGGGGGAGGAGAGGGGGAA
>LAPY01000926.1:59682-81460 GCA_000970635.1 Eragrostis tef | reverse complement strand
CCTGCCGCTGCTGCTGGAGGAAGGAGAGGGAGAAGGAGACGTCGACAAGAAGCGACAAGGAGGTTATCCTCCTCTAATATCAAGGAGACCGAGGAGGAAGAAGAACCCAAAAATAGGGGTGTGTAACCTGTCTCGTGGATCCAAGATGCCTCTTTTACTTGCCTCCAAATCCAAGCCATGCAGTACGATGGCCATGACCACCGGCGTTCTGCATTCCTGGCCACTCATGAGTTTCATACCTTAATTTGGCGGTGGCCAAAATTGGCATCAAACTAGTGGGTGCGTTGTCAATGAATTAAGGAACATCTTTGAAACAGCGAAGATCTCTGCTATTTATATTCACCTGCAAACATCTTTGTAATACTCTGTCATTGCAAAAACAAAGCATGCATAGAAATCTTTTAGGGACTATAGGATGGATGGTGGCAAAGGACAAGAATCAAGAAGGGCCGAGACATGTAGTCTTAAAAAAAATAGTATAGACGCAGATGCTCACAAACATGTAAACACACGCATACATTCTCTCTTTGAGCGTTAACAAGAGATGAGGCCAAAAAGCATAGTTGAACACTGATGAGGCCAAAATTCCATCTCGACGTCGATGGTCCTAGTCATGCGGTTGTTCTTTAGAAGCTCCTTCGAAACAGAGTGGGCTTCATCGCCACGGCGAGCCCAGATGGTGAGGCACGATTCCTGAGTGTCATCAATCTACTCCCACTCTAGATCCTGGTGGGGAGGCACAACGTTGTAGTTGATGCGGTCCTCGAGGCCGAACTTGCCAAGAAAGGAGTCCAGGAAGAGGCTCCACTGCATGTAGTTGAACTCAGACCATATTCATGGTAAAAGGGACACGAGTACACGACTGCGGTTCTTGATCATACTGTGTAGGAGAAGGGCACCGGGGGGACCGGTGGTGTGATGCTTTCAGAGGAGGAGGTCAACGCCATTGGGAGCGGAAGCGGTGGATGCAGATAGGCAATCTAGTAGTCTGTATGATGGATTCAGTGTCATCTGGAACATGAAGCGAATTGAGCTGCAACATACACATGCTCCACTCATCATCTCAGGGTCCGCACAAGCACAAGCAGCTGTTGCGCTCGTACCGGCATCTGTTGATCGTGGCGAGCCGCGAGCGGCATATGCGAGGCGGCCGCAGAGCACATCGTGGGCGCACGGAGGGGCAAAGCGGTCGGCAGCATTGCAGACACTGTGCAGCTATAAAAACTGGACGCATTGCAGACAGCAGCTGTGGGGCAAACAGGCTGGCCTTGTCGCGGCAGAGCTGCGAGACCGGGCGATACTGACAGACTGAACTTGAATGATGGTGAGGGGCCCGGCGTCCAATGCGTATGAAATCTGAAATTTGCGTAAATTTCGAATGGAATTTGATTGGAACATGATTAGGAAACCTGTTTCTTGAGACGCCGCATGCGGATTGCTGAAACATGCTTTGAGTATCGAACTCTCGAGTCTCGATACTTGCCTGAAACGTCGATATCTCCTTTTCTTGCGGACATCCAAAACAAGCGACCTGTCATAGCGCAAGTCCACGGTAATCACGGCCATTTACTTCGGCGCCAAAATCCGGTACCTAACGATCATGATAGAGCACCATTTAGTGCAGTCTAAAACTGTCTCTCTTGTTTCCAGACACCTCTAGTCACCATTAGTACGATTGTAACTTCACCACACTTGCAGACATTGTTGTCCGACACCGACTTCAAGCTGCCTTGTCCTCATTCAGTCCAATCAAAATTTCCAATTGCTCTCATTCATCAGAAACATTGCACCCTCCCACAAGCTTATGATTTTCCTTGAAATTTGCTGTGCTGTGTCTGACCCGGACTCAAAACAGGACAGTGATGTTCCAAATTTCAGGCCCTGTAACAGATATTACGTCTCAGTATGTTTCACAGTTTCAGCCATTTTTCAGGTTACAAATCAAATTCTCTTTTTTTGGGAGAAGGAGCTCATATTCATATTCGAGGGAAAATGTCTGATACTTTTTGTCAAATTTTGTTTCTCACAAAAGTTTCACACTCGGATTTGAAGCGACTTTCAATATTTGCCAGTAAATATCAAGTTGTTTCGGCAAGCTATGAGTGCATTTGGAGTTTCAAAAGCAAAGCTACATATCATATTTAGTCGTTTTTTTACATGTTTCAAACTTTTGCTAAGCGAGAAGAACAGCACATTTATATTGGTCCCCCCATTTGGGGTGTGTTATATAAGGCAAATGCTACGGCAGTCCCAAATAACTATAGACCGTCTATTTGAGTAGATCTCGAGGCAAAAAATAAAGTCTTGAACCATAGGGTGCAAGACTTCACTGATATCTATTTTTTATTATTTTCTTTTTTTGTTATGGTAAGTAATTATGTTTCCAGTTAATGTAAACCAAATTCCGTAAGGTGTACAGACGTGACACCTCACGTTTCCTTCTTTCCTTTTCACGTAACAACTCGGAGACGTCGGACACATCAACGTGTGAAAGTGTTATTTTTTATCTTTTTGGATAACAAACACGCAAACATGTCACGGTGCCAATGTAAAAATACTCAGGTGTGCTTCCCCAATAGAGCATTGACTACATGTGTCAAGGTGAACGTTTTTACATGATACGTGCAAGTATAACAACACTTTCACGTTGGCAGCTCAGAACAGTATTAGGCATCGACAGACGATTTTGTTTTCCTTGCACATCAAAACGGTTCTTGACGTGATGGCTTGGGGTACACGTACGTCCGAGGAGGACTAGCTTCATGTTCGTGATGGGAGCACGTCTAACGGAAGAATCGGAGAAGGTAAGTGCAGCGTGGAGAGAAAAATTTGAGCAGGGCCAGCGTAAAAAGCTCGGAGAAGCGATTTCCTTCCTAAATACACGCCGGTTACTCGATTACAAATAAACAACTTTGATTTAATTTCACCTTTTACCGCTATATGATTTATTTTATATTTTATATAATCAAGGGCTTAGATTGATTTGTAAAGGTGCAAGAGTTGGAAGGAGGTACTACCATATATAATGAGGCGTAGTTTTCATGCATTTTCGAGAAAAGAGAAGAACAATACAACTTAATGAAAAAAGAAATTAAGTTTAAATATGTATGTCAACTATGCTCTTTATTTGCCGAAAGAAAATGGTTAGCACAAAACACAAATAACAACATGATGTGGTAAAGATAAATGCCTAAATTATAAGGTTACGCTGCTACTAGAGGTGTAGAATGGTAGAGCCTCTCCACTACAAGATAATCCATCTTTTCCGACAGTTTCAAAGAAGTGGCCTACAGTTTCAGTCTTTTTATTCATTTTTTTCCTAATGGCCAACAGTTTTCTAGTACAAAAGAGTGTATTTCCCTACAGGTTTTGCCATTTACCAACAAAGTTATCCCCCACAAACTCATTAACTACAGTACTGAATACACTTAGCAAAATACATTAGGAACTGTTGGCCACTTGTAATGGACTGTCGGGAAAGGTTGCTGATCTTGTAGTGCTCTCTGCTTGTTCATTTGCCCTTCAGGAGACGACAGAGCTTCTCCAGAGCCAGGGTTTTGTCCGGAGCCAAGCCAGGAAGCATCACTACTTATCCTAGGTCGGCACGCGTAGTTGTTCAACCAATTTAGAGTAGTAAGGTCAAGGCATGCATCGGTCCAGATGTTTCTTCAAAGAAAAAAGCTATAGAGTAGACTGGTGTGTCCGACTACCGTGTCCGACCAAACGGACTGAGTCAGTGCGTGCATGGTGAGACGATTGAAACGTTAACGCCGTGATCCGTGAGACGATTGAAACGTTCATGCATATGCGTTGATATGAGCAGTCGTACACAGTGGTCTACTCTATAGCACTTCTCTTCTTCAAACGAAGGCCAGCAAGAGAAAAGGGGGCGCGTGGAGCTGGAGGAAAGATCAAGAGTGTGTATGACTCCTTCAATCCTCGACTATTACAGGATTCCCGTTAAATAAAAAAGAACTAGCCAATTTCAAGGTGATAAAAAGATGAAAAGAAGTTTTCTGATCGTGCTATATTTTCAAGCACAATGGGTCAATGAGACAACAAACTAACAAGATGTTACGAGCTGAAGACCCATCCTCCTATCAATTCGGAACCATGCAAAGATCGTTTTCATCGCTTGACCAAACAGGTCTTGAGCGTGTTCTGCGACAAGAATGACAGTTCAACTTACACGATAACTGAATAACTCTAATTCAACTTTCATGCTTCCTAGAAAGTTACGGATCAATCCATCCATCGATCAAGTATAGAACACAACCGCTACTATATAGAATTCAGTCATCATCAACAGAGTATAATAGCAAGCACAGCAGCAGCAACATAGACATATATAAGCACTGTACTAATCATATTTATGTAGCAGCAAACTACTGTAAATAAATTATAGTAACCCCTTACTTATTACTTGATCTCGCCTGACTACACACACACATCACCCCTCCACAATCCCCGGCTTCACTTTGGAGCTTCTCTGATTGCCGGAAACTGCCAGTCCCGGGTCGCTGCCAAGAGCGAATTCAGCGCGGGTAGGCAGCGATCTCGACGCCCTTGTTGCCGAGCGGCGGTGGCGCCTCGTAGGCGCTGAAGAGGCGGTAGGAGGAGATGAGGGAGAGGAGGATGAAGCAGAGCACGGAGGCGAAGGTGATGGCGACCGAGATGCGCGCCTGGAAGCAGAAGCTGCCGAACACGCCGCACGCCTCGCTCCAGGTCACCTCCTTGTCGCCGTTGTACGCCAGGTACAGCAGCTCCGCCGACGCGGCGCCGGCCGCGAGGATCAGGTACGTGAACACCTGCCATGGAACCCAGGTAGTGGAGTTGAGGCTACCAAGCAAAGGTCTGAACTAGGTGTCAAAAAAGTAAGCTCCATCTGACCGAAATGGAATACTGAAATTGACATCATGATTAACAATATGTTCACTTCTGCTTGTGCCTTTAAACAAGGAAAAAAAGAGCTAGTAAGCCTAGTAGTATGAACAACTGTGAAACAATTGAACTATGCCAGTGTCTGACAAAGCTAATTCTGGTCTTCTCAGTGATCCGAGGCGCCAACAACACTGAACTCCAGTATGACAGTCACGCAACGCAAGGTAGCTCGAATTCCGTAAGAACTTTTTGCAGATACTACAAAATCCCCTGGCACAGCAACTCTGTTCCGAACAGCGCCTCAAGTTTCAGAGACACATATGCTTGACTAATTGATACTAGCTCGCATGCTTCAGATAGAATAGTACAGGATCATACTAGCACTGGCAATTAAGCTTCTATTCTTAGAACAAAAGGATATCCGTCATAGGACACATTGATTCTGGTTGTGTTATGCATTAAACCATGACGTGTTGTTGCAGTAAATAAAAGTGTGAAAAAAGGGATGACCATGGTACACCTACCAACAGAGTGAGTAGTAGTAGTAGTAGAACAGAGCAGGCATATGGAAAGGGGAAAAGCAGAGAGAGAGGAAAGAGGAGCAACCTGGTCGAGGAGGAAGACGATCCATGAGCTGGAGAGCGAGGCCGTCCTGGGCACGGCGGTGTAGAACGCTGAGCCGAGGGAGTATGCGGCGCAGAAGCCGTTGGCGATGACGAGGTACTTGAAGCCGCCGAGGTCGGAGTAGGCGACGGTGCCGTACTCGTTGGTCTGCTTGTCCTTGAGCATGAACACCATGGCCGCCACGCACAGGCCCAGCGGCGCCGCCCGCAGCAGCGTCTCCACGGGCCGCACCCGCGCCGGCCCCTCCGCCGCATCTCCCGCCGCCGCCGCGCCATCAGGGCCGCCGGCTGCCACCTGCTTCTCCTCCGCCATCTTGGACATCTCTCCCTCCCTCCCTCCTTCTCTCTCGATCTCGATCTCAGGAACCCAAGAAGAATCGGATCGAATCGAATCGAATCGAATCGCCGCTCAAGTGCTTTGCTCAGCCTGCCCGTCGCGGCGCACAGCTCAACGCTCTCTTGTTGGATGATGACGGAGGCGGGGATGGCATTTAAGGTTGGGGAAGGGGGAGGTAGTTGGGAGAGCAGCGAGGGGGCATCAATGCGCGCAGTTAATGGTGGCAGGACCGTGTGGCGTATGATCGCTTCGCTTCCGTAGAGAGAGAGAGAGAGAGGACGATGGATGTGCTGCCTGGCTCGGCGCCTGGCCACGCCGTGCGTTCTCGCCCTCGTCGTCGTGTTGCCCATCCGCGCACGGCGGCAAGAGAAGTGGGTTGGTGCTCGGCGGCGGCCGCGTGTGCCGCATGCGCGGGTGAGCGCGGTGCGGGCCTGCGTGGCCACATCCCGCCACTGGATGGTGCAGCTCTGTGTGCAAAGACGAGCGTCCAGCTTAGGGGCGCGTTTGGCGTCGCCGGGATCTTTAAAAAAAAAAGAAGAATTTTGTCTTAAACAAAATTTAATTACAAAACTAACTGCAGAACCCCGGATGGCGAGACGAATCTAATAAAGGTAGTTAAGCCGTAATTAGACGATGGTTATTGTAGCATTACTGTAGCATCACTGTAGCAAAACATAGATTAATTAGCCTCATTAGATTCGTCTCTTAAATAATAAGATTATCTTTAATGCTAAAATTTAGAGGGCTCTAAAGCCCCGCACCGAACGCGCCCATAATGATTATTGAATTTTTTTGTTTATTCTTAATATAATAACACCGTAACATCGAACCCGCTCATAGTTGCACTCTAGTGGGTCCAGAGCATTATGCATCCTATATGTGCGTCATTTTAATGTTCCTTTTTACGGTTTCATTTGGTAAAAAAAATTCCAAGCACAAATAATCCACAGTTTCAACTTATTCAACTCACAAAGCATGAATAAACCATGTATTTTTTATATGTCTAGAGAGTGTTAGGTGTTGTAAGCCGTTTGCGCAAGTTGCATGTTACGATTAGACATGAAAAGTTGCAACCGAGGTTACTTTATTTAGTACTCTTAAATAATAAGATTTTCTTTAATGCTAAAATTTAGAGGAGTCTAAACACCCACGCCGAACGTGTTCGGTAGAGGCCTCTAAATTTTAGCATTAAAAAGAATCTTATTATTTAAGAGTACTAAATAAAGTCTAATGACAAAACCTTTTTACAGATAGGTACATGTTTGCGAGACGAATCTAATGAGGCTAATTAATCTATGTTTTGCTATAGTGATACTACAGTAATGCTACAGTAACCATCGTCTAATCACGGCTTAACTACTCTTATTAAATTCGTCTTGTGATTTACACCGGAAGTTCTGCAGTTAGTTTTGTAATTAAACTTTGTTTAAAACAAGATTTTTTTTTGTTTAGACCTTTTAAATTTTAGAGGGGAAGACGCCGAACGCGCCTTATACAGGAACAATTCTAACCATCTTCCAGAGAACATTTTCGTACTATTTTGGTCCCGTTTGGTACACTTCTTCTTAGCAAAATTGAAACACAAAACTGTTCTCTGCGAGATTCCGAAACATAAAACTGAAACGCAGTAATTTAGTAACAAACACTGACACAGCGTGCATTGGAACTCCTTGAAAATTCACACGTTTGTTTTCACAAAACGATGGTGGATGGTAACAGCTCGTTAGGATAACGTTATCGTTCCATTTACTCACTAGATCGTGGCGTCATTTTCTCACTCTTGACTTGGTGTACGGCGTGGCCTGCTACTATAAACACACACAAGGGCGCACGTGTGGATCTATTTCACACTCTACAGGACGCGGTCTTAAAACCGTTCCAATTATTATTATTATTTTGGGAATAATTATTATTATACTTTGGAAATGTACGGCAAGAGAAGCATTTTCATTTAGAGATTTTTTATATATAGTATCAATATTGAGAATGATGATCCAATGTTCAGATTGGAACAGTCGTGGCTGCTAGCATGTTCCGGCTCCTTAGTCTAGCATCATCATCACTGTATAAACAAGAAGGGGCATTTGCAAAACTGGACCTCTTTTCGATGCCAATTCTGATTTTAGACCTTTTTTGAGACTTTGCAAAATCGGACCTATTTTTTAATCTGAAGCAATAAATTGCCCCTATTCCCTTAGGAGGCATTAACGTCTTTTCGATGCCAATTCTGATTTTAGACCTTTTTTGAGACTTTGCAAAATCGAACCTGTTTTTTAATCTGAAGCAATAAGTTGCCCCTATTCTCTTAGGAGGCATTAACGGTGTTAAATCCACAAGAAAAAGACAATACTACCCTTTGCAAATTTGGATCCGTTTGTCATTTTAACATGCAAATTTGCCCCTCTTTTGACATAAAGACTGCCATGCGCATATCAAAACAAAATTTGGATATATTTGAAGCACCATGCTGCAGAATTTGATGAAAATGTGCACATATTTCATGGTGGGGTACTGTGGTGCGTAAACACTAAATTTTGGGCAATAGGTTTGGGATAAATCAATACATAGTGGGGCCCACGTAACAGCCAGCCACATTCATCACGAGTTATCTTGTTCTTCCCCCATCTGCTCTGTGCGCGTTGCCTCTCTCTCTCCTGCCCAAAATCAAAACAAATGCTGGCGGTGCGTCGAAAATCAAATCGATTTTGGAGGAGAAGAAGGGTGCAGCTCGGGGTTGCCTCTCTCTCTCCTGCCCAAAATCAAAACAAATGCTGGCGGTGCGTCGAAAATCAAATCGATTTTGGATGAGAAGAAGGGTGCAGCTCGGTGGTGATCCTCTACGCACATCATGGGCCAAGGATTTTTCTCAAAAAAGAACAGAGGCCATGGCGCGAGCTTCGGGAACTCAAATCAGCATGTAGAGAGAGGGGATGGCGGTCAAGGATTGGAGGAATGGAATCCTGGAGACATCGTGGTTCCATTTGAGCCATCAATTTTGATCGCGGCCACTGAAACTAGCACCCACCTGGTGCGCCTGAGCACCCGCCTGACCGCCAGCCCGCGACGCGCCCGCTCGCCGCCCGCCCGAGCCGCGTCGCGTCTGCTCGCCCCCAGCGCCGCCAGCCTACGCCCACTCGCCCCAGCGCCGCCACCATACCCTAGGGTTAGGGTTGCGCCATGGGAGCCGCAGAGAACAGAGGGAGTTGTCTTCTTGAGACCGGACTCGTGCGAGTGTGCTCAGATGAGAACGATAGAGGGAGGACAGGGTGGTCATTTCGCATTTTCTAAATGTTTTTTTTATTTTTTAAAATACAAAAAGAAACTGTCAGTTAACAGATTGGAAAAGCAGGGGCAAACGGCTGCTTCAGATTAAAAAAAGGTCCATTTTTACAAAGTGTCAAAAACAGGTCCGCTTTCAGAATTAGACTTTTCAAAGGAGTTCGGTTTCGCAAATGTCCCAAACAATAAACATTGCATCAGTATGACTCTCTGGAAAACTACTGTTCTAGCATCGCTAGAGTGTTCTGAAGACCTGTCGTTATGGCAGGACAATAATATCGTCCTTCATGTTTTGTTGGATGCTTAGTTTAGTCTTCTGAGGTTTAAAGTTTAATCTAAAACCTCTAGTAATGTGTTCTTTCTACAGTTCTATCCCATTTTGGCTCTTATGTTGGGCCACAGTTTGTCCCCTTGGGTAAGTCAAAGTGTCTAAATTGGTCATATACCGTTGTAAATCCATCGGTCACATATGTGAAGCCTCATGGCGGGAAACGGACATTTAAAGCTCGTGTTCGCTCCATCTTCAATTGTTAAGAAAAGCATCGAAATGAATCTTCTGTTTACCATTCGAGAGAAAACTGTTTCAGGGTCTTGAGTGTATTAGTTCTGATCTTTCCTGAAATATTTCTCAACTAAGTGAAATTATGTTTGGGCTTCACAATGAACACTTCTTTTTTTGTTTGGCGAGGGATCACAATAAACACTTGTTGGCAACCTTTTCTCTGAACTATAATTTTTTATTCATCGCTAACTTGTTGGATGCCGTCCTCCCCTTTGACTGACTCTGTGGTGTGTCTGCTTCTATCATCATTGACAATTGTGCATATATATGTTCTATTAACTTGTGGATCCAATCCAAATTTTGGTACCAGAACGAACAATGCAAAAGGTTCAACATTTGCTAGGCCGCTAGTAATCTGTTTAAATGTTATGATTGGATAATCATGAGAGATATTTTCAACAAAATTTTCTAGTTATTAATCGTTGTAGAAAGATTCAGAGCACTCCTTATCAGTTCCTATAGCTTGCTACAGGGGAGTAGCCCATCAGTCCATGGTAGCTACCTCGTCCCCGTCATTCTTATCCTCTTCACATTTCAATGCCGCTTAGGACGGAGTTAAGACAAGTAATATGCTCATCGTCGTTGATCGTGGCATCTGTAGATTGGAAACTGATGTTCGTATAAATAATCACTCAATTAATTCTAGGCAGTATATAGTTCGTGGCCTAACAATATCGGCGGCTGGTTTATGAGATGTGCTCGTGCAGTTGAAGTACTGGTGTAGCGTCTGCCTCAGCATTGTAATGGCCAGATTAAACGTCCAGCAAACCTGCACTGTCACCTAGTATATCTTTTTTCTTAACAGAGATTTACCCTGCCTTTTGGGTTAGCTTCATGAAACTGTTGCGTCACGGTATCGGTCAGGATTTTGAGCATGAAAAAGGTGCTAGCCCGATCTTGCACGAGTTCCTGAGGTTGCGATCTGTATTTTCGTCATCACCACACCTAATTTTCGTCATGCCGTAAACACTCAGTGTTAAGGCGGTGAACAGCGTGTCGGGGTCCTCTGCAGTGCCACACAAAATTAAGAGACCTGTAGAGTTTGCTACCGATTTTGTTAGGGAGTGAATCGGTTCTGTAGCGAAAGTGGGTCAAACAGAGCATCAGAGACGGCTCCGGCGTTGCATGTATTCTCCGAGATTACGGTAGCGATTTATCTGGTCTTCTCTTTCTCATCCAGCTGTGCAAATTTAGGCTAATACTCTATACTGTAGCATCACTGAATTGAGACCGGATCCCATCACGTGAACAACACCTTGGTCCAGTGGACACATCAACTTGGGCAAATTGATTCTTTTGTATCAGAAAAGACACTGTTCTGATACAAAAGTTTACTCCGTTTTAAAAAATCATCAATTCTGTTAAATGGGCGTTGATGAATGCTCAATCATTTTGTCCTTGTTCTGTTCCACCAGAATGAGAAGGAACGATTCCATCAATCCCTTTGTTCCATGCCCACACTATCCCTTTCTCTCTTCAATGATCCCATTAGCCCAGCCTCTTTGTTGCCGCCAACTCAATCCAAACTAGAATGCAGCCACAACGAATCCTAATTGCAAACCGTTGCCATACCGGCCAGTTGAAGAGCGAACTTCAGATGATCATTAATCAAGTCAAGTGAAACAAAGCCCCATACACAAATATTTAGGCCGGGACTTGTTTTTTTTCCATTATCTAAAAAAATACACTACAAGATTTACACCATTTCTCAACGGTTCTTTTTGTAAGTGGCAAACGATCCCTAGTATATTTTGTTAAGAATTAACAAAATTGTGAGTAATGAGTTTGTAGAGAATTATGTTGTTGGCAAACTAAATATATATATATATATATTTGTACAAGAAAACTGTGAAATGAGAAGACAGAGACAACTAAAGCTTTTGGCCATTCGTAGTGATAGTTCATTTTTAGCTTGCAGCGGTTTCTAAACCGCGATTGAACAGCCCTGCCTGAAAGGCTGCCAAATCATGCTCATCCAGCAGCCTCAGCTCAGCTGTCAGCCCATCCTCCTCTAGCTTCCGGCAGCTGTGCAGCTCAATTAACCCAGTGCAACCCAACGCCATCTTTGCCTTCGGCTTAAGTAATGCCCTGACTTTTGGAAAACGACAAGCAAAAATGTATTCATTTTTGATAGGTTGAACTGGTTACTGCAGTGGTTGTTCTCGTGCGGTTCAAGTAACAACTGAGTAGCATCGATACATGTAGTATTCATTGAATTGTATGCACAACAATTTAATGAAAATGTTTGCAGACCTCCAATTCGGACTAGCGTCAGCCATACTTGAGGATCTTGTGTGGGCTGCAACAAGAGGATAGCAGTAGCATAAAGCCTTTTATGCTTGAGCAGATCAAGAATGGGCGTAAATGAAAGTAGAACCCCCTTTTTTGGGGTAAGTAGAACCCCTTTGACATGGTTTATAGGGCTTTGGCTTATTCCCCTTGCTATAGTGTTTCCGTTAAAGCTATAGAGCCATGATGAGATAAGACAAGCCACAAACGCGTGTTATTATGGCTTATACCTTTGTGAGTCAAGCTTCCTTTATGTATGAAATAGAGGCTCTCGCAAAACTTCGCTCATAGAGGCCTGTTGCATCTAGAGAAGAAAAATAGTTAACTCTCAAATCAGATATTTTCTTTCAAGATTGATAAATTTTGATGTATGAGAGCCTTGAGAGCCACTGAGAGGAAATTTGTTATAACCCCACGTTCAGTGGTAACAGAATTTTATTTTGAGAGGTGTCGTTGTTAAAATATGGTATGCTTGAAATGCTTCTTTGTTGGTCTGGTTGGTATTGCCAACACTGTCGTGTTTTCAGTTTTAAAAAAAAAAACTTCTATATGGACACATATGCTTCCCTATGTGAAAAGGCCACATGCTTGGGTTGATTTCTGATTTTGTTGAGATTTGTTTATTTGCTTCCTGGCGCAACCACTAACAGCATAACAAGCTTTTTTTAGTATTATTATCCCAACACAAACTCATAAACAGATTGGCGACAAAAATTCTAAAATTACAAGATCGACCTTTGAAGCTAGGTACTAACCTCAAAGGTTGATCTTGTCATGAGGTTTAATAGAGGGACTTAGAGGCTGACTCCATTATAGCAACGAGCCACTATAATGTGTAGTAGAAAGGTTCCATAGATGGCGTGACCCAACGGGTGATTCGAGTTTGTGTGATGGTGTGCAACTCTTGTGAATATGACCTTATGAGCCATCGAACAAAGGAGGATAAGACATCGAGCTTCCAACGCAACATATATGCTCGTATTTAAGATTAATTTTTTTTTTGTTATAGACAATATCTTTGTGTGTCAATGGTGACTACGTTAATCTTTAATATGTGTTGGTCAGTCACTCTCGGATATCTATAGAAGTGAGCATGAGTGAGATACGTGAGTTAAAAAAAAGGACGTAACATTATCTCTCATCACTATAGGCACATAAATGAGATCGCAAAGTCGTTATAGTATCACGAAATATAAAGTCATTGATACGTTGACGCCACTATATGTAGTCTTGTGCGTGCCGCTGCCGTCGCCCCTTGCGTGTGAACCCTAGTACCGTCTTGTTTCATGTGATAAGTTTGATGCTTGTGCGCATATTTGACATGCTAATATTAATAAATCTATGTAAGTGGTGTGTGATATTATATTGTGCCACAAGTTCCTTATTTCATATTGCTTGCTTCAACGAAGCTGTTACATTCATGCCTATCTAGGTCATTGACACAAAGATGAGAACATGCATGCGTATGATCTGGATCACTATTTCCATCTTCTCATTGCAGTGACAGAAGAATGGGTTGATCAATTTCGTGAAGTGTTCTCATCTGTATGTTGGCGTGACTAATTAACATCCCGCCACTTGCTGATGGTAAAGCTGCTCAAAAGTTACAACAGATATCACTCACAAGTTCATCTAGCTAACACTGAGGCTCATTGCGCTCTGTGAAGTTTGGCTAGGTACTATTGTAAACAGAAGGGACTTGTGCCAAGGGTCAGCTATTATGCTTCTGCATTGACCATTGATTGATGATAGCTACACTACACAAGTGTTTGGGTGGTTGGGCGGAGAGATGGAAGAGCCGCGAACTCGCTTGGCAACTCCAATGGTGTAACACCCTGGTTTCACTACAGACCTTAATGGCTGCAAATCACCTCAAAGCTGAACTCAATTCAGTTCGCACGCAAATCTGAAACCAAAATAAATAGTTCACATAATTGACAAACCAAACTATGTGAAGCAATTCAAATTTTCCATAGGCAACTCCACCAGAACAAAATTCCATATGAAAGCACACCAGAAAAGAGAATTTTAGAGAGTATTTCAGGATTTATCAATTCTGATAGTGTTCCTAAAAATTTAGATAAAGTTCATCAAATCCCTCTGTTCTGGGAATCTTATTTCAAATTCTGTAGCACAAATCTACCTGAACCCAAAGGAAAAGTTGCAGCCCTTTGTTTTGTCTTCCCTCCCAGAATGTTTCATGATTTTTGGAAGTTAGGAAGTGCCTTGTTTAATTCGGCAAACTTCGCTGGATTAAAATCAGGAAAATTGGGAAGAGCGCCCGGACTCACTTGTCATCGGCTTCAGGCGCGGATGCCGGGTGCTTCGCCGTGCGGATGCCCCTCCTCCGGTCCCGGTTGAGGACACCGCGCTCGCCTCTCGGGTTCCCTCTAACCCTAACCATAGCCTTTCTTCCCCAATCCTGCCACCACCTTTCTCGCTATTGCTGAGCCGAGCTCGATGTCGTCGTCCATCGCCATCAAAACCCTTGTTCACCGTCGTGAGCTAGTGGATCAAGCTCCTTGCCTCCGATTTCGATCGCCCAAGCTCCACTGCGCCTCTTTCCGATTCCCTCTCTCGGGTGAGTCCCCGACCGATTCTTCACGCTGGAAGCTCCAGCGCAAAGCCACGCACCTCCCTAACCTCTCTGTCGACCACCACCCTCCGGCCCTCCTCTACATTGATGTGTCTGCCACCCAGGACCGCACCATCTCCTTGAAAACTCGTGCGAAACCCTCACCAACCCAAAACGCCGACGCACCGCCGTCCTCCGCTTCACCTCTCGCCGCCAGCTATCTCCTGGACCTCGCCGTCACGCCCTAGTCCGTGTTCTGGTGAGCCACCTTACTCTTGTCGTAGAATTGTCATAGATCCATCATATTTTGCCTATGTCTCGCCGGAACACGCTACAATGCCACCATGCGTCAGCGCCAACATGGCACACCCAGATCTGGTGCGGCCAGGCCCCGGGTGGCCTTGTGCTGCCAAGATCTGAATGGCCGTCCCTTTTCCAATATCGGGAATTTCCTTTAATTAACAGAAAAATTGCAGCAACTTATAAGTCCAAATATACATCAGAAAAATGTGAATCCAATTTTGTTGGCTTTCTTGTTTCCAGTGCTATCCAACAAAAATGTCAAATTGTGCAGATCGTTTCTTTTTTTTCTTTGTATACAATTCATATGTGTTAATATTTGTTGAATTCATAATAAATTTTATGTGTGTCTATAAAACGTAAAATAATAGAATGCTTGTTTATAATCCGTCAGCACACCACAGAACAAGTTTCACTACGACTGCCGAGGATCCGAATCAATAAACTACTGTATGACATTGACTTGAGGCTGATTATAGTACTGTATATATGCGTTGTGGACAGTGATGAGACAGCTTTAAACAATAAGAGCGCCGAAGCTTGCTGACCATGTTTTCCTTATCTCATTTAACCTCTGAATTTGAACTTTTTTAGGATAGCATCAAAAAAGGCTCAGAAGCATTCACAAACCTGCCGCCTCACAAAATCTTTGATTCACATGGGCACTTATTTGAACACAAACACCGCTCCCATTAGGAGTGGACTCGATGGCAAGCCGCAGAAACTCAGATCACTCGAACCCATTGGAAATCTAGACCTAGTCTTGAGAAGAAACCATATTTGAAAAGAAACACCATCTATCTGCCCAGACTCTTCCTTGTGCAGTTCAATAGTCAATACACTTGCTTCCAACAGGAGGAAGTCATATGCCCGGTCCCTGAACTCCACCTTGCAGATTAGCTCACAGCGGCACTTGTTAAGTCCTGGCTCTCTTATAGTGAAAAGGTGCTTGTAGCATGAACAGTAAGACGTCCACTAGTGAGGCTCCCAACCAATGCTCGCACCTGGTTCTAACAAAGAATCGCTCTCCTTGGGTCAAATTCATTTATTTTTATTCTCGGTAGAAAGCAAAACATGTTCCAGGCGCAAAATTCAAATTGCAAAAATGAAATCAAAATCAGAGAACAAAGAGCATGATATAAAGAGCACAAGACAGGAATACTAAAACTCAACTCTTTCTGTTTTATTATCGCTTCATTAGTACGGAGTACATTTCTTTTGGAATACTGATTAGGCAGGTTGATCATTTCTCGTCTGGTTTTCAACATCTCATTGATTAGTGCATAGAATGCCATGAGTCATGATCATGTTAACAGGCTGCAATTGAGATTACAAAATCTGATGATCTTTTAAAGTTTTATCCCCTTGTTTTTTCTCGGTCCACTGCACTTGATTAATTGCCCTTGGTACTACAACAAGCACAACATCTATTCGGTTTATTCTATTTGGATACCATTTGCACTCACCTAAACCAGAACAATACTTAACTCTGCTATCAGTAATGATGCGTCCATGTATTCTGCAATGATGTTTCCAATTAAAAAATAGTGTAAAAGAGCATACATACCTTTAGATGTCATAATACAACTTCAGAATTTATTCTTTACAAGCCCATATCAGAACAAGCTTGGGAGCACCCAAACCTGCGATCTCTCAACATCCCCTTCTGGTGCACCTTGGTACTCAATATTGACAAATTCAGAAGTGTCATCAACTAAAGAGTACACATACCAACCTGCAGCATCTGGCATAGCCTCGTATATACAATCCCCTCGGACTCCCGGTGAGTCCGGACCAAGCCATGCATCAAAGCCATTGCTGGACATGAAAAGTGCGCACCCTCCTAAGTTCATTGCCCGCAGCCACCTGCCCTCCCCATGTGACCATCGGAAAATCTTGTATGCACTGAGCTTGTACACCAACTTGAAGATGAGCAATGGGTCACCCGCACACTCCCCCAGATTGAAAGCACTGCTCTCCATCCAAGCATTCCTTACACACTGATCGACTTCGCCTCCCAGCGGCACCAACTGCACCTTGTTCTCCATCAGCTCCGCCACGGCGAGCTGGCAGGTGTTAAGCAGAGCATAGAGAACGCCATTGACAAAGCGCATGTGGAACATCAAGCACACCCCATCCAATTGCAGCCCAGGCAACAGACCGCTGGTCCCAAGCCGGCAGTACGCCTCCTGCCACCGACCATCCCCGAGGCGGCAGTAGTGGACCCACCCTGGGGCGATGAGGAAGACGAGGTCGCCGGAGAGGACGGCCTGGGAGAAGAGGGTCGGGGCGTCGGGGACGCAGACCCGCTCGCCGGAGAGCAGGTGGGTGACGGCGAGCTCGCGGGTGAGGGGATCGAAGGTGGCGACGCGGGCGCCGTCGGACGCGAGGACCGCTTCCGGGCCGGGGGACGGGCCGCGGAAGCGGAGGAGGCGGCGGCGCTGGAGGTGGACGAGCGCCAGCTGCGGGCGCGAAGGGGAGGGGGAGTGGTGGTGTACCAGGAGGTGCGGCGGCTGCGCGGCGAGGACGGCACGGGAGGGGGGAAGCGCGGCGCGGTAGGCGCGGCAGGCGGCGCGGAGGGCGAAGAAGTCCTGGAGGGTCGTCAGGTGCCGAGCGATGTCCGGGATGAGATCCGCCGGGAGGTACGGCGCCCCGGCCACGGCGGCGGTGGTCGGGCGCTTCTCCGAACCCATCTTCCTCTTTGGATCGGTGACGAATTGGGAAGCCGGCGGCGGCTTCCGACGGGGGACCTCGCCGGATCTGCGGGTGATTGCGGACTGGTTTCTGCCGTCAGAGAGACGGCGACTGTGCCACGGATTTGCGTGTTAGCGATGGATTTGGGCAGGTAGGCCTGCGTCTTTAACCCTGACAGGGTGTTTTGGACTTTTGGTAAGATATGTTAATCGAGGGAAATTGGGTGGCGATTTCATTCATTCGATCATTTCTGGGTCTAATCAAATGTCAATTATTTTTAACTTTGACTGTTAATAGTAAAAAAATTATAATGTTTGGTTATGTATGAAGATTATTATTAGATTCGTTGTGAAACTAACTACCAAAATATGCAACTCTTCATATTTAAAATCATTTAATTTTATGAATATTGATAATAAAAATTGAATCGACTTAACCTAGAAATACTTATTTTGTGGAACGGAGGAAGTAGAGCAACTAAAATTGAAGCAGTCTGGTCTTAGAATAACAATGGTTGTGAAGTAATTTCACAAAACTAAAATTATTTGCAGAATTGTATCAGAAAATTACAACTTTTGATGCCAATTTAGAAATCCACAACAATTTTGCCTTTAATTTTAAAAAACTACAACTTTTGTATATGATCCCAGTCATCCTCGAATAATCCTTTTTTACAATGTGAGGCTAACACGCGTGATCGGACATAAAAGTTGTATAGTTTCCTCGTACAATGTCTCAAAGGTTTTGTAATTTTCTAAATTAATGACAAAAATTTACTCATGGTTGTAGGCTTTTTAAATTTACTCATGGTTTTATCTCCTAGTTGTAGGCTTTTTACAACTATTTTCTAAATATAAGATCACAAATAGTTGTAGGCTTTTTAAATTTACTCATGGTTTTATCTCCTAGTTGTAGGCTTTTTACAACTATTTTCTAAATATAAGATCACAAATAGTTGTAGGCTTTTTAAATTTACTCATGGTTTTATCTCCTAGTTGTAGGCTTTTTACAACTATTTTCTAAATATAAGATCACAAATAGTTGTAGGCTTTTTAAATTTACTCATGGTTTTATCTCCTAGTTGTAGGCTTTTTACAACTATTTTCTAAATATAAGATCACAAATAGTTGTAGGCTTTTTAAATTTACTCATGGTTTTATCTCCTAGTTGTAAAACCCTTTTGAAAAATAGATTTATGGTCCTTAAATATAGCTTCATTTTCCATCTTCTTCTTTTAATTGAATGCTTTGAATAAATTATTATAGATCGGTAGTATTGGAGAGCCTTAGAGAGCGGAAGGTGGAATTGGTTTAATTTTCAATGTTTTTTGTTTTCTAAAAATATTTAGCCACTAAGTTGTTTTTGCTTTTGACAAATGAATACAATAAAATATTGGAAAGAGACTATGTAGGTGCTTCCATTCCAGGCATTCAACCAAAGTGGCACTATGGTACAATCCTCAACTTGGCACGACTGTGTTCTACATACTATGGGTTCGTGTGTGTTACGGTGTTGTCAGTTGTTGTAGCGCTTTCACATGTGCATCTAAAATTCTAACAAAAATATAAATTGATAGAGCATGTAACCCATGTAACCAAAGGCTTGGACTTGGCATTGACATTAAAGGCAATGAATCTTTTCTTCCTCCATCTATTGAATCTAGCACACTAATTGCAGCCTTGAGTATGTTCATTTCATATTTTGAGAAGCTGATACAACATAGTAGAGCAACTCAAACTTTTCAACATAGTTAAGCATTGATGATGGTTTCAAAAGGACATGGGGCAGTACCTTTCCTTAGGTTGAATCAAATTTTACTAGAAAAACTAGAAAACAAAAGCAAAAAAATAACTCTATTGTAAATTTGAGCTGGCTTAAAATCATATAAAGATATATTTGAGGAAAAAATTATGTCATTAATATGTTTCTATAAACAATCTGAAAACATAAATCTTATATGGTTAAACTATACAAGTTTTTAGATTGGAGGTTAAAGATAAAAAAGTTTGACTTTGATAAAAATTAAATGACAATAATGTGGGAATGGATGGAGCAGTAATAGTGAGGGAGAAAAAGATTCTTGATTGTTCATCGGAAACCCATCTGTTGCAAAATAGAAATCCACTTTTTGCAGAGCTAGGAAAACATATAGTAGCCATCGGTATTAGGTGCATGAAATAAATAAATTCAACGCAAAGGGAATATGAGGAAAGAAGAAAAAACGAAACTTAAGGTATGCTTGTTTGTGGTGATAGGCAAGAGGAATAAAAGTTTAGAAGAAAGAGACTAAAATTCTTGTGTTTGTTTCATGGAAAGAGAGTTTAAGAGGGATGCAACTCCCTCCAATCAATTCCCCTGGTGATAATTAGGTGTGAGTTTGGATAACTAGTAAAAGAGTAAATCTCCATCGCTCATTACAACTTAAGACCAATGAAATATACGGTGAAACAGAGCTCTTTTTTCGAGGGAAAACAGAGCTTTATTGTATTAACTGGAAAGTCTAACTCCATTATAGCATCTTCAAAAGAGCTCCACAAACTCCTTTTAAATCAAAGTAATAGGGTGCAATAAAAAAATCATCTACAACTGTACCCTAAAACTACTCCTAACTTTTCCTACGTCCTTTATCCTTTATAACTACAAACAGAGTAAGAATTGGAGGCTCACTCTTTCTTTTTTAATACAATTAATTTTTTTGTGGTCTCAAATGCTGATTTGGCTCAATCAAAACTATTGTGATCAACTTTTAGGAGAGGAATGTTGAAGCAGAAGAGAAAATTGCCTTCCGTTATTCTTTTTATTGCTTCCAAAAGCAAGTTCATAAAGCAATTTTATTGAGCTCTAGAAGATACTCTTAACATACCAACTAAAAATGTAACTCCCTTAACAAGCTAATTAACCTACATCAACTCCATCCTTTTATGCCAATGGGTCTGTAGCCTAGTGTTTACAAAAGCTCAGCATCTAGATTCTGGGTTCGACTCTTGATGGAAGCGAATTTTCTAGAATTTAACGGTGCTATGCTTTTAGCGGTAGGCGACGTGGCCATCGACAGCGAAGCTCTAGTTGTGACTTCGTCAATCTAGAGAATTTGTCGGCTCAGTCTTCTAAAATGCTCATAGAGGTAGGGTTTGTGCCTATACGTTTATAGAAATAAGTGTGCGTGGGTTGTGAGTGTATAAGTTGTACTGTGTAATAAAAGAAAACTCCATCTTTCTATGAAATCACTATGGAATGTTTCTTCTTCTGTATTAGTTCTGGAGGGATTCTGAGGTGAGATCCAACCTAAAGGCGTGTTGAAGGCAGAAAATACTTTAATGTTTAAATTCATGTTTCGTTCCACATCCTTGCAAATTACATTTTCAAATTTTTTAGGGAGTGTTTGTTGAGATTTGTTTTGTTGACATTGGTAGTTTAAAAAATGTACAAAATAGTAGAAAATAAGAAAAAATGTTATAAAATATCTAGCCTTGTTTTCAAGAGCATGTACATAATGTAAGCAAAAACATTAACCTCTACTCAGGGTTACAATATCATTTGAACCGCTTCCCGACGGTTTCGTAAAAGCCATTAGAGTTACTACTCAAAATTCAAGAAACAAGCAGTGTGTTCGGCAAGTTGGCAGCTGCAAAAAAAAATAACTACGAACACTATAGCGACTGCAGAAACACTGTAGTGGCTGTAGAAAAAATAACTGAAACATTGTAACTGTTGCAAAGGAGATGCTGTAAAACAGTGAGAAAAACAGGATGAAGTTCGTCCAAATTGGAGATGGCAAATCGGACAGTTTGTGCGGCAAACCGATCAGTGCTTATGTTAGCTGTAGATTTCTTTCCAAAAAAAAACGAAGAAAAATCTAGAATAATTGTAAAAATAGAAAAGACGGAAATAAAAATGTTGAAAATTTTGGCTGTTAGTCAAACATGCTTGTTTTCATCGACTTCGCTCACCAACAAAGTTTTGTAATAAATCTATCAAAATTTCAAATTTGACAAAAGTCAAATTCGAAAAACCGCTCATACCGAACAACAGCAGTTTTCATTGAAAACCATGCTACGATTCTACACCGTTGACTGTTGGGAGCAGTGAGTGTTCATCTATGATCCATCGCATCGGATGCGTCCGCACAACTGCACGACGCGAGCAGTGCTGCGGCCAGAGCACGCGACCTTCCACCGGAATCACCACCAAAGGCGTCAACTCGCCTCCGCCATCACAGCCAGCAGAGCTTGACGTAC
>LAPY01000926.1:43023-53364 GCA_000970635.1 Eragrostis tef | reverse complement strand
CCCAAAAAAAAGAAGGAAAAAGAAAAAAGCTTCTGTAATGGCACGTCAAGTGAGAAGCGACGAGGCCACCATGGCGGAGCCGAAAGCTCTAGGCCGGATTTGAAAAAAAAAAGAGTTAATTTCACAAGACCATAACTATTTGGTTCCTCAACTTTTAAAACCAGTTTTACAAAATCACAATTATTTACGTCACTTGTTGCACAAAACCACATGTTTTGATCCTAGACCCATTTGTTATCCTCTATTGCCCTAGTGCACTTTTGTGTGGTTGACATGTGGGACTTAAACTGAACGTTGTGATTTTGTACAACAAGTGACTCAAATAGTTGTGGTTTTATGATACTAGTTGCAAAAGTTATAGTTTTGTGCAACATTGGACCAAATAGTTGTGATTTTATGAAATTAACTCAAAAAAAGCTATTGTATAACACAAGTAGAGGAAACATCCGCCCAGTGCACCACATTTCCTCATTGCCTTCACATAACTGATTAATAATCCCAATCATGTACTACTACAGTGTGCTTGCTATTTCTGCTTGAAAGGACCGCCTTTCCTAAATATTACTCCATCCGTTCCAGTTTACTTGGCATTCTAGAGTGTTTTCTGATGTCCAGATTCATAGAATGTTCAATGAACCTGGACAGACAGGTTGTCCAGATTCAGAGCATGTTCAGTGAATCTGGCACAAAGCCAGAATGCAAAGTATTCTGGGACAGATGGAGTACTATTTACTCCTTTAATTTTACGTGGAAAATGATGCAATGATGCTAGTGGGACGGAGGAAAAAGTGCAAAGCAAAAAGTTAGTTGCAAGAAAAAATGGCCACGTACTATATTTCACTTCCATGTATTTCTGAGCTTTTTTATTTTTTTTTCTTGCTAGGTGCACGAATGTTGCTATCCAAGCCAGGAATGGCAAGGGAAAGGAGCCTGAAGAATTGTTTAGTTGCGGAGCACATCTGTAGGAGCTTTTTTGTTCTTAGCAGTTTTATATTTTCTTCTTGCAATTGTTTGGTCTAAGATGCACTGCAACTGTGGAGAATAATTCTGTTTGAATGCAACACTACAAATGTTGTTCTTCAGTCCTATCCAAACGATCGAATTTTCGTGAATCGTTTCCACCATTGCTCTGTAAATTTTCTCTAGTTTTTTAAATGTTTTTATTTAATTTTTCAATTTTTTCGCACTCTTTCATTTTTCCTCTATAAACCGGTTTCCAGAAATTTTTGTCCGGTTTACCAGAATTTTTTTTCTGGTTAACCAACCGGTTTACCGCAAATTTCAACGTTTTTATTCAAAATTCGTCATTTGAATTTTGATCTGGTTTCGAACCGGTTTATCAGGTAACCGAACATCCCGGTTCCAGCCGGATTTTCGGTAAAAACGAGATTGTAAACCTTCGTTGAGGCCTTTCTTCTTGCTCCAGCCGGTGCAGTATCTTCCACCAAGCAAGCACAGAGAGGCCCGCATTCGCGAAACTGCAGTTGCACCTTGCCCAGGAGAGAACTTCCAACCAAACTTCCTTGGCGAAGGAGCAATTGACGAGTATATGGGCCGCACACAAGTTATGCTACGCATTGCATCCTGTCAGCGAGTGTATTCTGAACATGAACAGGAAAGATTGAAAGAAAGCCAACCGGTAGCATCTCCTCCTGAAATAGCCTTTATGAAGGACCTGACATGAACATAGACAACTGTTGGTGCTACTTCAGTACTAGTACTCCTACTTCGGCGAATCAACATACGCCAGTATACCATAAATAGATTGAACGATCGTCCAGATAAGGACGATGACTGTCGCAAATGCAGCTAAGGCCAACCATGGGTTACTGAAGTGATTCAGCCGCAGCCATACAATGCGGATTTTCTCAGCCTAGCCATAGCACCCCACTCTTATCTAACGGCTGGGAGCCTATAAGGTGGAGATCTAACGGCTCAGATCTTGAAAATTTCAACAACTTTGCTGACTTAGAGATCTAACGGCTTAGATTGATGGAGTGCGAATGTTAAAGCATGAATGAACGGTAGATAATCCTGTGGGGAGCTAGACTGAGAAACTCCTATTACCTCAGCCATACCATCCACCATTTGATTGGATTCTGATCACTACAAGAAATCTGGCCTTCTACGACGATTCTGTAGTGACAATTGACTGAAACGTCGCAAGACAGTCTGTTTTACGACGATTCGTATTGTTCCAGCAAGTTTAGCGACACAGAATACTTGAAAGTTTCAACAACTTTGCTGACTTAGAGATCTAACGGCTTAGATTGATGGAGTGCGAATGTTAAAGCATGAATGAACGGTAGATAATCCTGTGGGGAGCTAGACTGAGAAACTCCTATTACCTCAGCCATACCATCCACCATTTGATTGGATTCTGATCACTACAAGAAATCTGGCCTTCTACGACGATTCTGTGCAGGTGATTATTTTGCTTATCCGCAGTTATGTTTGGGGAGTTGGAGCCTCTATGAGAGTTGTTATAATATCTATAGCAACCTCTCTGAACTGCTGGATGCCTTAAACTACAGTTCCCAAATGCAATCTTCAATACTTCATTTGTAATTTTTTTTGAGCATAACATTTGTCATTTATAAATGAAGATCCATCAGATCTTTCAAATTTTAATAAAAGTGCAATTACATTAAGTGGGTAGCAACATGAACTTCTCGCTGTTTTAGTATCACAAGTTCATAACTAATGCATGACTACTAGCCTGTAAAAAGAACATGACATTGACACTCCTATGATGTATGTTTCAGTATAGCTAGTCTTGTTAACCTCTATATTATTGAGCTGCTGCATACTGAATCATGTAGAAGAATGGCAAGTTACATGCTGATTAAACTCCTTGTAACTTTATTTGTTTTGTATCAGTTAAACCTATTTTTTTTCATCCCAGTCCTATTTGTTCCTTTTTTCAGCTTTCATTCTGATCAGAAGAAGCAAGAGTCAAGCATTCGGTTTGGAGCAGTTCGAAGAAAGCAACAGAGGCGGCCAATGATCTACTTTGTTTTTTATTTGTCCAACCTGTTACAATAAATCTGTGTAATCTTTGTGCGGCCAATCCTGTATGGACTGTAGAATTCTGCTGCACTATATGTTGAAATCCGTTGGGCCATCTTTTTGTATGAGCTGCGCTTTCTATTGATTTGTTTGTGTATTCTTGATTTGGCCCAAGTGAAAAAAAATTGCCTGTTTAACCAAGCCCATACCAAATATGCAGGACAAGGCTGACAATAAAATTTTAATCGAGCCCATAAAAATGAATCAAATCTGTTATAAAAGAAAAATGGTTAAAGGCTAAAATGTGTAAAATGAAAAGGCTCAGCCCACAACCGAATGGGCTTGGCTCACCAAAGGCTGGTTGTTTTATTGGTATTTGATGGGCCAAATTATGTTTTGTGATGTTTTTTGGAATATGTGTCGCAAAGATTTACGATGCTTGAAATATGTATTCGTCGCAGAACATGATTCTAAACGTGCAATATGTGACGAATGCAGTTTCATCACGCTAGCGTCGCAGATTGTTCATCCTCACATAAAATCCAGTTTTTTGAGCGTCGTAGAAGACCAGATCTCTTGTAGTGGATAGTGAGCTTCTATAGTCCGGCACTGAGATTTCAAGTAACGGTTACCATTGAAATCAAAGACCACATCCTTACTGAGCATGGTGAACGGATCCGACACCCCTCATCGCTATCAAGGTGATGCAAAATGATCTCTCTCTAGCCACGAAGTTTGACATCTTCAGGCATGCTTAGAAGCTGGGACAGAAAACGATATAGGCAGTGAAGTCATCCAAATGCTGATGGCAGGGCTGGTCAAACGCAAAGATTACTGAATTGATTTTGGATACCAACGCAAAGCTGTTTTGATCGCCGTAGTTTCATATGTAAATGGGGCCACATTACTAAACACTTTTCATGTTGTAACGTGCGGAAGGATTAAATATAGCATTAGAAGGGTCCAAATAAACTGCCGCATGCCAAGTAATGGCTGTGGTTTCTATACTTTTGGGTTATGGGCATATGAAAACACACAGCTATAAAAGAAGAACACACGCACAGGAACGTAAATAAGTTTTCATCAAGAGAATAAGAAAGGTAGAAGGAATAGAGGAGAGATATTTCGAAGATGCAAGGAGCAGTGCTTGCCATTGTCATTGTTCTACTCGCCTCAAGCGAGCTAATTTCCTGCTCTGCGCCAGATACATCGACACATCCACAGGATGGACCAACCGCTCCTTCGGCAAAAGGGACATGTAAATCACGAGGCGCCCCATGCATACTCGAATCACAAGATTGGCTTCATACAACATTAATGTATATTGTCTGCAGAGAAGGATGGAAGGACGAAGAATCAAGAAGAGAAGGTCATATTCGGGTCACCTAATACCATTTTTCGTCCACCGCCGCTTCCGCCATCTATGCCAAGATCAGAGAATGATGCAAGGATGAAGAATCAAGAGCAGAAGGTCATATTCGGGTCACCCAATAGCATCTTCCATCCACCGCCGCTTCCGCCATCTATGCCAAGAGCATGGAAGTGTCTGCAGAGAAGGATGGAAGGACGAAGAATCAAGAAGAGAAGGTCATATTCGGGTCACCTAATACCATCTTCCGTCCACCGCCACTTCCGCCATCTATGCCAAGAGCATGGAAGGATGGAAGGATGAAGAATCAAGAGCAGAAGGTCATATTCAGGTCACCAAATACCATCTTTTGTCCACCGCCACTTCCGCCATTATGCCAAGAGCAGGAAAGGATGGAAGCATGAAAAATCAAGAAGAGAAGGTCATATTCGGATCACCCAATACAATCTTCCGTCCACCAAAGCTTTCACCATCTATGCCAAGAGCTTGTTAGCTGCAAGCTTCATGTGATTGGCCGCTGGCCAGGGCTTACAAATAAAACAGAGGTGTTCTGCCTCCTGAGTTGCTTGCCTTTTGCTTAACTAGCAAGATTGTCTGCACCAAATTACGCGGCTAGAAATGAAACAACTATTGTTTATTTTATTTTCACGCAGTCGTCATAGATATCACTCTACGTCTCCATGCCTTGCTCCTAATGTAGCCATAAACTCAATTACTTTTACATCATATATTATGTCTATGCCATCGATTGTGTCTATGCATCTTCATGGTCATCAACATGTCCATTATTTTAGCATCCATTCATACATTATGGTTGACTACTAATTTTGGGCACCCGCTCGTAAATTCTCATCAAGTCATGTGCAACTGCTATATGTCACGATAAATCTTGTTGAGAGTTTCGCTAAACATGGGATACTCTCCAACGATGTTTTCATTTAGCAACATTCATCTACGAGGTCAATAGAGCTACACTATACTCAATGTACTTAGATGATGGCCGCACATTGACCTTGCTTTTGTGCTCTCATGGTTCTTATATGTACATATTTTCTATTGGCACGTGCTATCGGTCCATAACAATTGGTGATCATCTAGAAACATATGCTCGCGTTGTGTAATGCTATCCAAGTCCTATTTTAATAACATATTGCCCAATTACCATTGGTTAGAGGTGGGCCCATATTCTAGCCAAATTCTCAAGCGTTGTTTGGAACACATGAATCAATTCAAGTTCACACGACAATACCACGTGACAAACAGTCTGGACCCAAAAACGTCGGTAAAATAGATGCACATTCACATCAGTAGGTTACCTGACCAGCAGCAGGTCCGCTCCGTCCGGACATCCTCCCCAGCAGGCGGCGGAATGGACTGACCTCGCCGAGGTGGGAATGTGTGTAGACGGGGCTGGGCCAGGTTGGTTCTCTCTCGCTCTCGTGGGAGGGGAGGACACGAGCGATCCGATCAACGAAATAAATTGCCGTTGGATGGGGAATCGACGACTGCACTGTGTCGTACTCGTACGGCAGTCGTCCCGTTCCCCAGATCGAGGGGTGAAACCTGAGAAAAATTCCCAGGGACGCCGCCGCCGCGCCCCGTCCCTCCCCAGAGGTGTTCTGCCTCCTGAGTTGCTTGCCTTTTGCTTAACTAGCAAGATTGTCTGCACCAAATTACGCGGCTAGAAATGAAACAACTATTGTTTATTTTATTTTCACGCAGTCGTCATAGATATCACTCTACGTCTCCATGCCTTGCTCCTAATGTAGCCATAAACTCAATTACTTTTACATCATATATTATGTCTATGCCATCGATTGTGTCTATGCATCTTCATGGTCATCAACATGTCCATTATTTTAGCATCCATTCATACATTATGGTTGACTACTAATTTTGGGCACCCGCTCGTAAATTCTCATCAAGTCATGTGCAACTGCTATATGTCACGATAAATCTTGTTGAGAGTTTCGCTAAACATGGGATACTCTCCAACGATGTTTTCATTTAGCAACATTCATCTACGAGGTCAATAGAGCTACACTATACTCAATGTACTTAGATGATGGCCGCACATTGACCTTGCTTTTGTGCTCTCATGGTTCTTATATGTACATATTTTCTATTGGCACGTGCTATCGGTCCATAACAATTGGTGATCATCTAGAAACATATGCTCGCGTTGTGTAATGCTATCCAAGTCCTATTTTAATAACATATTGCCCAATTACCATTGGTTAGAGGTGGGCCCATATTCTAGCCAAATTCTCAAGCGTTGTTTGGAACACATGAATCAATTCAAGTTCACACGACAATACCACGTGACAAACAGTCTGGACCCAAAAACGTCGGTAAAATAGATGCACATTCACATCAGTAGGTTACCTGACCAGCAGCAGGTCCGCTCCGTCCGGACATCCTCCCCAGCAGGCGGCGGAATGGACTGACCTCGCCGAGGTGGGAATGTGTGTAGACGGGGCTGGGCCAGGTTGGTTCTCTCTCGCTCTCGTGGGAGGGGAGGACACGAGCGATCCGATCAACGAAATAAATTGCCGTTGGATGGGGAATCGACGACTGCACTGTGTCGTACTCGTACGGCAGTCGTCCCGTTCCCCAGATCGAGGGGTGAAACCTGAGAAAAATTCCCAGGGACGCCGCCGCCGCGCCCCGTCCCTCCCGCGGCCTCCGCCGCCCCTCACTCCGTCGTCCCGCCATGGCCGCCGCCTACCGCCGCCTCTTCCTCCTCCGCCACTTCCGACAGCAGATCCAACCTGTCGCAGCCACTCACAACCTCTCCGCGACCGCCGCCGCAGCGCTGTCCGTGCCGTCGCGCCCCTTTGGTTGTTCCCCCGCCACCGAGCGTGTCGAGCGGAAGCTCGGCGTCTTCCGACCCGGTGAGTGTAGATTCTACTCTGTAGCACACGGAATCTGATTAGCATCAGCAATTTGCTGGATCACGGTTAGCCAGCTGACGTTAGTGTCGATTGCTGTGTAGCAATGAGAATTTTTTTAGTTGAAGGTAGCAGGTAGTTCTGATTGTAACCTTACTTAAGAGTGACCTGCAGCTAACGCCCATGCCCTGACATCGTGTTCTTTACCCGCTTCAAGAAGACAACTACTTTCCACATTATGTTTTCACTCTTTCAACTCATCATGAATGCAATGTGATATTGTTGGTAGCATTCGGTAGCCATCAACAAAATTTTCTAATCAAACGTAGTTTTTGTCCTTTGCAAATGAGCAACTCAATTGTTACGGATAAAACTTTCCACTCCAACGTTTGAACCGTGTTCATGCTATCCTGTTCGATGTCTCTATTCCTATCTTGCTGTAAAGGAACAAGGGGAAAGGGTTTGTTCTACTTCGTAATCAATATAAAAACATTGTTAGGCTCACGTACATGAGAGGTTACAGGTTCCCTGTGCTTGTGATCAAGAAACTTTAAATGGGTTATTGACTATTGGCTAGACACAAGCTCAGAACGAGAGTGATGTTAAGGGAATGAGCTTCGAAACTGGATGTTATGCTTGCAGTCCTAGCATTAGTATTTTTATTTTCTCATCTACATTAAGATTCCAAATTCAAAAACATATTTTGGTTATTTTTCTGAAAATTCCAGCTTTAGTTACTCTGCTTGGTCAAACTTATGTTGACTGATGTTTTTTTTTCGAAAGATCCGGAACATTGTCCGGCATATATATTCATAAGAAGAAGTAGAGTTTGCGCACCGAGGTGCTACACACAGGCCATGTTTAGGAGCATGGGCTAAAATGGCCAAACAAAAAACGATTACTCACTGACTATTGGGACAACTAAGGTGTGCAGGTGCTTTGCACCCGCCATGCACCACAAATGTGCAGGTGCGTTGACCGATGTTTTTCTCCCTTGTGACTATGAACTGTGGACATTGCAAAGGGACCAAACAAGAGGCTGGGACTGAAGAGTTGGGGTTGCAGTCAGTTAGGACAGTTGGGATTTTCTGGGTCAAACGACAGTCCCAGTTAGGAAATAGGAATGGGTTTTGAAAGCTGACTCAGAGCAAAGAATTGGAGTGGGATAAAATTCGTTGGGCTTGGGACAGCTATGTGGTCATCTGGCGGAAACAAATAGTTGTGTTGTTTTCGTAAGATGGCTCTACAATATTGAACCTTGGATATTACCATACATGTTATCTTCTTTTCTTCGTATCTTCTTTTTTGATATGGACTGTGAACCCGGTTGCATCCCTGCTTGAGAGTTGTGCGTGTATGAATTTACAATGGAGCATTGACTTTTTCAAAATAATCTAACCCGGTTGCATCATTCCATTTACTTTAGGACTTGTGGGGAGTTGGTCGCAGTATGTAGAAGTACTTATGTAGTTTCTTTCTTAAAGTTTGTGATTTGAGTTGATGAATTTGTATTGCTGTACGTTTTAATTTTCAGTGCCATTAATACTAATGTTGCTTGAATTTCTGTTTTGTGAATCTCGCTTACAAAGTGTGCTTTTTGGCTCAGGGTTTATAAGTGACAATAACTTCAATTATAACTGGCATTATAAGATGGGTTCAACAGTTGGTGCTGTTCTTATTGGACAAGCAGGTCCATTTCTGTATTCAACAGTTGGTGCTGTTCTTATTGGACAAGCAGGTCTATTTCTGTGCCACTTCTGGCTAGATAATTTCATATATTAATCCTCCAGGTCCTTGCCCTTTATTTTCCCTTGCATGTTTCTTGCCGGTAGCACAATTCTAAAAGTTTTGAGTACAAGCACTTGCTGGTGATCTTTGATTTCACTTGTATTTCTTTATTTTATAGCATATCTATTAATGGTGCATTTGCATCCAACTGAGGCAACAAAATTACTATGCAATTTTTTCTTTTCCTTTTTCTTGCCTTCTAGGATACCAAACCTTTGCTTGCTTATTTGTTAAAATTAATAAGAAAAATGTCCTTGATGCATATTTATATTGCTGATGTATGTGTGCTGTGCACTTTTTGTACTCTCACTATAATAAACTTAATAACTTCTCCCCTTTCTGTCGCTTTTATTTCCTTTCCTTTGCCTTTACCACACTTTAGCACTGCTTGAACCTAAGTACGTACATGGTACAACCGTATTCATCCATAAATTGATTTATGTGACAGCCTTATTCATCCATAAATTTATTTCTCTTTGTGTGCCCATGTTTTGAAATACAACAGGATTTAGTCTAAAGATATTATGAAGTTAATTTCTTATTTGTGCTACTAAATTTCAACCCTGTTACAGCCTTTATTATTGGTCTGAGCGGTGTCTCTGCACTAGCTCAGGAAGACTCAATTAGTATGGCAACTACAAGTGAGCAAGCTGGTGGAAATGCTACTGGTCTACAGCGGATTGAAGATGGCTCAGTGATCTCAAACGAACACACAGTCAAATGGAGAATCTTCACTGATAAAGCGCGGGATTATTTTCAGAAAGTAAGTTGCAAGTTATCCCTAGTTCGCTTGAGATTAACTTGTGGGTTTATTACGTTTACGTTCCACATTTTTTTAATATTAAAATATTTTACCCAAGCACAATGCAGCAGTCAGTTTGAGCACCTGGTAGTTGCTGTTTTCACATCATACTATGGAGAAATCAGGTCATCTTGCATATTTGCATATTAATTTGAACCAGTCTTTTTATAAAGCTTGGGTTCACTGAGAAGTACTCCTGTTGTTTATAGAGGAAAGTCCTTTTTGCCTCCCTCAACTATTAGGGATAGCGCAATTTGCACCCTCAACTACAAAAACCGGGTATCTAATACCCTCAACTCATCACCTCGGTGCAATTCACCTCCCTGGGCGGTTTTTAGAGTGGTTTTGTCCTACGTGTCATCGTAGGCCCCACATGTCAGCCGCCACGTCATTTTTCTTTTTCTTTTTTCTCTCTTCCTCCTCCTGCTGGTCCAAAGGGACATTTTATCGAACACCTTGCGGCCTCGGCCGCGCTCGGCCCC
>LAPY01000926.1:31222-42534 GCA_000970635.1 Eragrostis tef | reverse complement strand
CTCCCCCGGCCTGCCCTGCCACGTTGCCGCGGTCCTCCACGACCTCTTCTGCACGGAGATGCTCGACGGGGTCCGCATTGGCAGGCGCGCTCCAGTCCGTGGGCCACCTCAGGTGCCTGCGCGCGCGGCGAAGTAGCCGCCACTCCCGAAGCAGAGGAGGACGACGGAGGCAGGGGGCTGCGTTTCTAGCCACCGCAGGCACACGTGGTCGTCGTCCGACGGCGGCGGCGGTGAGGAGGAAGAAGGACAGCGCCGCCGTGTTGCAGGTGAAGTAGACGTACGCCGCCGGGATGGCGACGCCGCGGACCTCATCGAGCATCACGTGGTGCCGCACACCGTCGTCCAGGAGAAAGAGAAGAAGAGAGAGAGAGAGATTACCAAAAAGAAAAAGAAAAAAGAAAAATGATGTGGTGGCTGACATGTGGGGCCCATGATGCCACGTTGGACAAAACCACTCTGAAAACCGCCCAGGGAGGTGAATTGCACCGAGATGATGAGTTGAGGGTATCAGATACTCGGTTTTGTAGTTGAGGGTGCAAATTGCGCTACCCCTAATAGTTGGGGGAGGCAAAAAAGACTTTTCTCATTTTTATATATGACGTTGATTACTTCAAAATTGAACTAACCAGTGTCATTTATCAAAAACCGGGGTACATATTTTGGATCTTGATGCATTTAGGAAGCCATGATGCTGTTTATGAAGTTCACATTTATCTTAACCAACTTTGAACATGAAACTGTTATCATTAGCTCCAGAATATTCCAAGTGAAGTCCTTAATTTGCCTTGCTATCCAGCTACTAATTTCATTTGGTCGTGGTGACATCTAAATTTCTGCATATTCCGTTGATTGAACTTCATATTCCATCGAATGAACTTTTTACACAAACCATGTCCTGGTTTATAACATGCATATCACTCGGGGTTGTTCCTTGTAAATTTTAAGTTGCCAATATTTCATCATTGCAACACCTCAGTTTTGCTTGCAGTGAGGAAGGGATGTGTGAATCTTGATTGTATTTTACTCCTGATTTGATGTTCTCTTACCCATTTTATAGCGTCAACTGGATGAGGCTGGGAAGTTGTTCCAGGCAGCCCTGCATGAGGCCAAAGAAGGATTTGGTCTGAGAGATCCACATGTCGCATCAGCCCTTAACAATCTGGTACATGTTAGGCTGATTTTGTATTGAGTATTGATAGCTGAAGTGAACTCATCTTTTATTTATCTTTTTAAAAAGATCTGCAGTATTTAAGTTGAATCCTTACTTTAAATGTTACCCATGAGTTTTCATATTCTTGTTCGTTGACCTTACATATTGAATTTTACTTATTAGATATTGTGATTTAGCTCATCTTAAGTTTGTCATATAGATATCATCAGTATCTATTGTCTACTGTTCTTTGTTCAATCAAGTTCCCAGACTATTGTTTTATTCCACAAGCCTTTGTTTTACTCAGTTCATTGTAACACTAGTCTTTTGAAGAAGTGACATTCCTTATACCTTTTGTTTTCCTATAAATTCTACAGGCAGAATTTTATAGGTTAAAGAAAGAATATGAGAAAGCTGAATCATTATATCTGGAAGCAATTGAAATTCTGGAAGAATCATTTGGATGTGATGATATACGGTAGGATTTCATTTTTTCTCTCTTCATTCTCTTACAAACTATCAATTCTTTTAGAAAAGCGAAAGTACCTATTTCTAGTTCTATGTGAAATTTCTTGTATTTACATTTAATTTGTTGAAGCTATACTAGTGGCATTCACTGGAGCCAGGGTTTACTGTACTATTATAGACCACCGGTTCACATTATTACAACAGGAATATGATCTAGTCAGGCATGATTTGGGTATGACTTATTATTGGGCTGTTATAAATTAATCTATCAGGGCCATTCTACCTGAAAAGGTGAGTGCTTGATAGATATAGCACTCGTAAGCTTATTACACACTTATGCCACAGCAGTTAGCAGTTGTAGGCTGATAAAACTATAAATTCTAGCATGCTACCGTTGATATTCCTAATGCAAAGGATCTAAACACAGTCCTTTCTTAGAGACAAAGCATTAACTTTATGGTGTTAGCTACACTGCTACAGGCAGAAACTTGCTGAAATATAGTTTCTAAATCAAATTTCTATCTCATTGTTTCTGTGATTGGTCACATCTGTTGGAACATTTAACTCATGATATATCTCGGATATATTTTTGTGCTGGATCATTATCTTAGTTTTTAACTCTCATTCTGTCAAATGTAGGGTTGCAACTGCTTTGCATAGTCTTGGAATATGCTATCATCTTCAACACAAATTTTCTCAAGGCCAGGCTTGTTACGAGGTACCTGTTTGCAGCCTCATGAGTCTTTCCATGTTGTTTGATTTTTTTGGTTAACTACCTTTTCTGTGCTAATTTACCCCTATTGAACTTTCATAACAGCTAAACTGTTCCAATGTTTTCTCCTTTTGAATATTATGTAACAGGTTGATGGCAATAATTTGTAGGAATGCTGATATATCTAGTGGAAACCAGGCATATTAATTAATAAATTCTTAAACAACCACGATATGGTCACGCTAACACTATGTTTATGCTTGCGGGAAGAAATAGAAAAATGTTGATCGTACCTTTAGTCTGCAATTTTAGAACTCAGCCCACCCTTGTTGGCTTAAACCGCCGTGTAGCTCAAAATCGGCTGTGTACTCCGATTAATCAGCCGTGTAGCCCCGAATATTGGCTAACCGAAGGTTGACTGCCGATTTAGCGTCTACGAAAATACTGCAGCCCACGTGGGGAATGACCTCCCCGGGGTTATTCTACGAGAAAGCCGGTCCATCACTAGGCTGATAAAAGGTCACGAGAAAGATGGTCCACACGGGGAATGACCTCCCTATGGATCAGGCTTAAATCTGTGCTTTGAGGCCCTTGCTCCATACAGGAGGGCCCAGCCTCCATAGGTCGTCTCTCAACCATGTATTTTCGGGGAACCAGCTAGTGACCTTTTTTTTTTTTAATTTGTGCAAACCAGGATTTGAAACCTGGTCGGTAGGCTCCCAATTGGTGGACTCACCATCATGTCGTGTTTGCTTTAGTCTGCAATTTAGTAATTTAAGTTGTGCTTTGCCACACAGTACTAGTATAGTCCATTCAGAATGAAATTTAAGAAGCAATGTTATGAAGGTAAATGAACTACCTGTTAGTTCTAAGGGGTGCTGGACAGCAGCTTGCAAGTGAGGCAAATGAGGCACTTCCATTACTTGCACACTAGGTGCTATTTATAGTACATAGGAGGGGGCTGGCTGCTACTTCTCCTAGACTCTAGAAGGTTACAGCTACAGTAGGTCGGTGCTATAGTACCGCTACAGTAGTTCTGTAGCATTCCAGAACATATCACTAGTTTTCAAGACTCTACTATATTCTAGAACATTCCTAAGCACAAGGATTGCTACTAACAGTGTCTAATCGCATGACTTTCCTGATGAACTCTTTCATTTTTTCCGATCTGACCATATTCATCAAAGTGATCACCTTGCCTCATATGTGTCACCCCTACATAGAAACAACCACAGGCATCTGCCATTGTAGATTTGAAGAAAATTTTATCTCTTCATTATAATTTTGCAGCAGTGTGTGTTTTGTGAATCTTATTGGGTATGCATCAGATGAGCATCACGACCTGCTTGCTAGGCCTAGTGAACTGTAATATTCAGTATTCATACAGTTACATCGGTGGCGTCAGTGATGCATATATCCGGTGCTGTCAAATTTCTGGTGGATGTCTCCAAAAATATCAAGTAGTGGTAGTTATGAGAAACAACAAGATTGTCATGGTTTATCTGAATTGATGGCATATCCATAAAGAGCTTTGATTTTTGGATGATTGACCCTGATAAAAAGAACATTGGCATGTTAATTGATTTGGAAGATGTATGAATTATCAAACACCAGCATAGCACTAAAAGCTGTATAGTCAATGCGAGATTGCATTTCTGAGGTCTGACAACAAAAAAAATGATTACCCACTGAGGGCATCAGTGAAGAGGTTCTGAACTTCTGACTAAATTTTTTGAGTATGGGAAGAGATTTGGCAGCCACATAGAAATGTATTGTGGTTAGAGTCAATCTCACACTAACTGATGTGTTGGTAGTAATGCGGTAGCATGCTATAGTACATACTGTGTGAACTACTATAACCTACCATTTATTTTCTTCATCGATGCAAGTTGTTGATAAAAATGTTGTTTTTGGGTGTGGTATCGTAGCTGCCATATTGTTTCTGCAACTTCTATCAGTTGGTATTTGTAGATGGCACTTGCCCAAAATTCAAAAACTTTGGCTTCTTTGCATCATTAAGCCAGGCATAGCTAATAGGTGGTAGTTCGCATCCTGAATGTTTTTCTCACCAACAAAATATTTGCCAGCACTTTATTTAGCACCTTTTTGCTGGTTCCATACACTAAGTAATTAAAGAAACACAAAACAAATGTCACTATAATCAGTTCGAATATAACATCAGCCCAAATGTAAAATTCAAAATTTGGTTATTCAAATAAAAAAAATGGTCACTAAACTTTGTGAGATGTCACATGTTGATACCATCGATAAATATGTTGTTGGACCAGAATATATCTCGTTATTTGTTTATAGCCTGGAACTGCAATGGTACAAGAAGCGTCCAAGTAGCAAACATTAGCGGTGTTGATACATAAATTAGTGTAAATGAGCCAACTATTGGCAGTACTCCTATAGGATCCATCTACATTCAATGTCCTGGCAATGAAAATAGGCTTGTGAGCAGGAATGTGAGGGTAACATTAGGATTATGAAGGTTAGGATAGATAGATATCAAGATTATAAAAATGTAAGACCATCAAATTCTAAGTATTGTCTAACTCTTAACTACTGGTTCATCTAACAATATTTCTTTGCTTGGGTTGAAAATGCTGTCAATGTGTTGACGTGGTTCAGTTATGTTATCCAAGCTATTATATCCGAGTTGCTTATGTTTACCAATAAGCGGTTGACCTTTTGTTGTTTTCTAGCACAAAGTTTCTTAGTTCTCACACATTTATGTATCCTAAGATCATTTTGCTGCAAGCTTTACCTCCTATATTTTTCACATAATTTTCTGGCTACTTCTTTTTTCCTGGGAATATAGGCACCATGTCATTTGGTTGAAATTCTGCTAATAAATCTTCCCGTCTAGATGTGTGCCTTTAGTTTTCCAGTGTTTTTATTTTACGTCGTACTATCCTAGAAAATTAGCTGTGTTGTGGATTATTGATGGTTTCATAACAGAATCCTCTTGTCCCTGCTGTCTGATGTGCAGACTGGCAGAATGCTTGGCGAAGGAAGTCTTTCTAGCACTTCTGGCTCCTTTCTGAACTTCTCAACAAGGAAAGTACAAGCTCCATTCAGCTGAAGGCTTATTGTATTGTGCCTGGAAGTCCCTACTTATCCGGTACAATTGTTTTGGTCATTCCAGAACATATCACTAGTTTTCAAGACTCTACTATATTCTAGAACATTCCTAAGCTAGCAATCTCCCCCCAATCCTTGTGCTCCTCACTTCATCTATTCTGCTCCAGCAGCTTCAGTCTCTCCCTAATCACGTCATGGCGCTCTCCGCCATTACAGCAACGTCGAATTGTCGTCGGCGTCGGCGAGCAATGCCTTCTCCTTCTTTGGCTGGCGGCAATACCTTGCCATGTGATTTCTCTTGCCGTAGTTGAAGCAGCGTCCTCGGTGGCGCCTGCTAGCATCCGAGCTTGTGCTGCTTGCTTCATCACTGTCCCCGTCATAGCCGCCACTACGACCACCTCCTTTCTTGCAGCAACGCCGCACAGCACCGCCACGCCATGCTCCTTGCCGCTGTACGGCAGCGCTCCTCCCACTTCTCCGTGAGCAGCAAGCGCGCGATGCCTCCACTAGCCTCAGCCACCTTGTCGTCGGCAGAGCGATCCTCTGCCGGGCGCAGCCTTCCGACGAGCTCCTCCACGGACATGGTGTTCAAGTCCAGGAGCGTCTCGATCGCCACCGCGATCTAGTTAAAACTTCTTGGGGAGCACGCGCAGGAGCTTCCTCACCACACGACCCTCCTCCATCTTCTCCGGCAACACGTCGTCTTTTCTGGTTCCGGCGACACACGCCGTCTTTTCTGGTTCCGGTGACACACGCCATCTTCTACGGCTCTGGCGACACACACCGCTTCTCATCTCCGGCGACACACGCCATTGACGGCATCATCCACAGCAGGACCGACACATGATCCACTTCTGCAGGCCTCCACTAGCTTGCAAGCATGGATCGATACACGGTGTGGCGACCTTCAGCGTGACACAACCAGCATTACACGCCACCTTGTGCCGATCACCACCAGCACGCCTCCGGCGAGGTCTACATCCAACCTGGCTCTTGATACCAATTGTTAGTTCTAGGGGGTGCCGGACAGCAGCTTGCAAGTGAGGCAAATGAGGCACTTATATTACTTGCACACTAGGTGCTATTTATAGTACATAGGAGGGGGATGGCTGCTACTTCTCCTAGACTCTAGAAGGTTACAGCCACCGTAAGTCGGTGCTATAGTACTGCTACAGTAGTTCTGCTACATTCCAGAACATATCACTACTTTTCAAGACTCTACATAGGGGTGCTGGACAGCAGCTTGCAAGTGAGGCAAATGAGGCACTTCCATTACTTGCACACTAGGTGCTATTTATAGTACATAGGAGGGGGCTGGCTGCTACTTCTCCTAGACTCTAGAAGGTTACAGCTACAGTAAGTCGGTGCTATGGTACTGCTACAATAGTTCTGCTGCATTCCAGAACATATCACTAGTTTTCAAGACTCTACTATATTCTAGAACATTCCTAAGCACAAGGATTGCTATTAACAATCTCCCCCTAATCCTTGTGCTCCTCACTTCATCTATTCTACTCCAGCAGCTTCAGTCTCCCCCCAATCACGACATGGCGCTCTCCGCCATCACAGCAGCGTCGACTCGTGGTCGGCGTCGGCAAGCAGGGCCTTCTCCTTCCTTGTCTGGCGGCAGAACCTTGCAATGTGACCCCGCTCGCCGCAGTTGAAGCAACGTCCTTGATGGCGCCCACTAGCACCCGGGCTTGTGCTGCTTGCATCGTCGCTGTCCCCGTCATAGCCGCCACAATGGCTACTGCCTTTCTTGCAGCGACGCCGCACAGCACCGCGACGCCCATGCTCCTTGCAGCCACGCTGACGCCGACGCTCCTCCCATTGCTCCTCTGTGAGCAGCAAGCGTGCAACGCCCTCGCCGGCCTCAGCCACCTCGTCGTCGGCAGAGCGATCCTCCGCCGGACGCAGCCTTCCGACGAGCTCCTCCACGGACATGGAGTTTAAGTCCAGGAGCGTCTTTATCGCCACCGCAATCTGGTTGAACTTCTTTGGGAGTACGCGCAGGATCTTCCTCACCACGCGACCCTCCTCCCATTTTCGCGCCGAGCTCTCTCAGCTTGGTGACGATGTCTTGAACGCGCAGCACAAAGTCGTCGATGGACTCACCATCAAGGAACGCAACATTCTCGAACTCCTTCAAGAGCCGTTGTGCGTTGGCCTCCTTCACACACGAACCTCCTTGCCGCATCGCCTTTACTACTTCCCACGCCTCTTTTGCTGACTTCTTCACGGTGAGCCCGGCCTTCATCTCCGACGGCACCCCACGCAGGATGGCTGCCAATGCTAGCCTATCCTCGTGATGGTCGACCCTGTCTGACTCCACTGCTTCCCACAACCCATGCGCCTCTAAGCTCACCTGCATGACCAAAGACCACTCATGGTAGTTGGTCTTGGTCAGCAGCGGCAGCTCCACGGCGCAGGGGTTGGCGACGATACGCTCTGCAGCGGCTCTGGTCTGTCCAGACTTTGGTGTCTTTGGCGAGGCCGACATTCTCGTGGCTCTTGATACCAAATGTTAGTTCTAAGGCGTGCTGGACAGCAGCTTGCAAGTGAGGCAAATGAGGCACTTCCATTACTTGCACACTAGGTGCTATTTATAGTACATAGGAGGGGGCTGGCTGCTACTTCTCCTAGACTCTAGAAGGTTACAGCTACAGTAAGTCGGTGCTACAGTACCGCTACAGTAGTTCTTTAGCATTCTAGAACATATCACTAGTTTTCAAGACTCTACTATATTCTAGAACATTCCTAAGCACAAGGATTGCTACTAACACTACATCATTGTAATACTCAGTAATATTTTATGTGAACTTGTATGTTTTCTGCACTTCATTTTCCAATTTAAATTTACTTCTTATACCTTCTCTGATTCCTTTTTTGCAGCGCGCTCTGAAGGTACACTACACTGACTCTCCTGCACATTCATTTCCATGTGTCACATATGTATTTTCTAAATTTTGTACTATGTATGTGTATCAATGGTAACAGTATACAAGCTGACATTAACAATTGTTGAGTTAAGCTTGCACTATTTTACTTGACAGCACTTTTACATTTTTGTTGTTGAGTTATGGCATCCAAGTAGGTTTAGTATAATCTACCAGAAGTATGTCAAATATTCATATGCTTGTAATCTATCACTGATGACCACAATGTAACAGTGTACCACCACTCTGTTCACCAGCAGAAACCTGTTTAATATAATACATGCAAGCGAAAACAAATGTCAATATGCTAATCATTTTCTTTTTGAAGTATAATTTTTCATTTGTAATGCCATCTGTAGATAGAAGGACGTGTTATGGGGCTCGGCCACACGGAATATGCAACCACAATGTACCTTCTAGCCAAGGTACCCTGCTCTTTTGTTTGTAACTTTACTGTCACATCTTCTTATTATTTATTTCAGAGTCGTCCTTCACATGGGACATGGCACCTTATCCACAGCCGCACAAAGTAGTTCTGTCATCATGCATAAGTGAAAAATGGTAGTATGTGGCCCATGACGTTGTTGCCCCTGAAACGTGGGCCTGTTTGTTTCAGCTTTTGCTGGCTTTTCTAGCTGAAAAGCCAGAAGCTGAAACAAACAGGCTTCTGGAATGCTGGCTTCTGAGGAATTGAAAAGCTGAGAGCTGTTTTCTGGCTTTTGGTGTGCTGAGAAGCAATTACAAAAGTCAATAGCAAATCCTAACAGCCAAAATCCAGAAAAGCAGCCAAAAGCTCAAAAGCTCGAGGCCAAACAAACAGGCCCTTAGTACACAAACAAACCAGTGGACTGTCATTGCAGGAGAAATGATTTCATATATTAACCGTGCAAATGTTATGTATTTTACCAGGGAATGAAATTGATACTTCAAACTCTGAATTGATCACATAAACTTATCTTCCGTTATGCTCTTAGGTGCTAAATCTACAAGGAAAAAGAAAAGATGCAGAATCTCTTACTGTAGAGTCTATTAGGATACTGGAGGTATGTTTGCCATTCCAATTCATAGATCTGAGTCTTCTTCGTCTGCCAGCAAGTTTCTTATGAAGATCATGTCATGACTTAGGAAGCTGGGCTTGGCGAGACACCTACATGTATACAAAGAATGTGGTACCTTTCTATGGTAAGATCATATTGCGTAAGATTTTCATTGCCATAATTATTATTGTTGGGACATTGTAAAACAATGTTTGGGGGGCTTATAGTATATTGATGTTATTCAAACTCAAATGATAGCCATGTGTGTTTTGTTCAAATGCATGGCATTTTATCGCCACAGTTATATTAACTATACATTGCAGTGATATTTCAACCTAAGGAATTTTTGGACCTATGTGATCCAATGAGACAAGTTTTTGGACTGCCAATATATGTTGCTCTTTTTTTTTTTTGAGAAACAATGTTTCTGGCTTGACACTTCATTGCAGGAGTTGCTAAAATCAAAGCGATTTCCAGAAGCTGAAAATTGGCAAAGGAAGATATTACATGCTCTGGAGCTTTCGAAGGCATGTTTTTTTCCCCACTTTTAAGTACTGCTTGTTTGATACTCCATGTGGCATCAAAATAAAGTGTAAAGTTGAGATGAAACATGGTGTGTCTTCACTCGATGCTTGAGTTCATAAATGTTTTTAACTGGGTCCACGAATATTTATGACTGTCGCACCATCCTTGCTCTAAACATAACAATTCAAGTTTGTTTTGGTGTCAATTCGCTCAAGGTGCATGCTAGCACATTGCTCTACATAGGGCCGGAAAAAAGGCTTGAGGCTCGTGATCCTGGTTGGGATTTTTCATCTAGATTTTAAACAACTTGATCAGAGCTTCCTTCTAGCTCGTTAATGAGCTCATCAACTCTCTCAAACTCTATAATTAGCTTGTTAAGCTCGATAAATATGGAAACGCCCAAACTCGAAATGCAATAATATGATATTTTTTTGCCCATAAGCCAAGTCCAGCTTTCTCTAATTCTATGTTATTGAACAATATATATTAAACCATGTCAGTAATTTTTGTAATGTTGTCATTTTTTTTGACATTTTATCCTAAAGTTGAATTTGGGTTATACTGTGCTCACGAGCGAAAATCCAACTTGATTCATTATTAGACCATTTGACAGCTGTTATTAGTGTTAGTGTTTTACCAAAGTCTTGCTTATCCAGGATAATGGCTATACAATTTTTAAAACCAAATGGGGCATTGAACTTCCCTATAAATGCTTACGAACTCGATAGTTTAAGTGCATGCTCACTGGTTGCACCAGTGGTTTTGATGTAATATTAATAGTGCTGTATAAGTTCTAAAATGTGCAGCATTTAAGTGCCAGATCTGCATTGTTGCATAAGGATTCTAATTACAGTATGTACCAATAAACGGCGTCTGTGAAGTACATATTACGTGGCATTAAGCCCTTGAGTCAATTGATTTTTCATCTTATCATCAGTAACTGTGGTGATGCATATCCACTTCGGCACTTCCAACACATTGTTAACCATCTAAGGGCCCCTTTGGTAGTGCTGTGGCTGTGCTGGCTCCGGCTTTTGAAAACCAGTTGTGCTGGTTTCGCTGTGGTTGTGCCTGAAAACGTTTGGCAGAACGGCTTATCCTGCAGCTTCTCCTTATTTTTAGGAGAAAACATGGAAAGGGGAGGGCGCGGTCGTGGTTCCCTGCTTCACCCCTTTTTTGGGTGATCTTTTTTTTTTCCGGAGAAGTACTTGAGAGAGCACCCTTTTTGGTTGTGAATCACGTGAAGCTGCTGGAGAACCCCTGCCCAAAGGGGCACTAAATGTCAAAAAGAAAGAGGACGCATAAGACCACCCAATTAAAATAAGATATTGTTCATAGGAAAACTAAATATATTAACACCATTTTTTTTCCCGGGGGAGGGGGGGGGGGGGGGGCAT
>LAPY01000925.1:96575-116122 GCA_000970635.1 Eragrostis tef | reverse complement strand
TAAATTTTAGAAGGCTCTAAACAAAAAAAATCTAGTATTAAATAAAGTCTAATGATAAAACGTTTTTACAGATAGGTACATCTTTACGAGACGAATCTAATGAGTCTAATTAATCTATGTTTTGCTACAGTAACCATCGTCTAATTACAGCTTAACTACTCTCGTTAGATTCGTTTTGCAAGTTAGACCAGGGGTTCTGCAGTTAGTTTTGTAATTAAACTTTATTTAATACTCTTAAATGATAAGATTTTTTTTAGACCCTTCTAAATTTTAGACCCCGTAAAACGAACACCCTCTTCTTCTTGCCGTCCAGATCGACACCTCTCTCCCGCAACAGCAAATCAATAGCCACCGCTTCTAACGAGCTACCGTCAGACTTTATTTCTCCCAAAACTGAAGTAATTAACAGCACGCACCAGCTTTAAACACAAAAACCGTCGCCACTGACGTAGCTCATAATGTTACACAAATACACGAAGCTCGAATCGTCTACCGTGGCTCTTCACCAGTGCCACTGCGGTGGCTATAGCAGGCACTACCACAATATAATGGAGCCCCAAGAAGCAAGAGTAACCAGACGTCCTCATCATCTAGAGCCGGCATCCATGCTGCTCTGACTAGTCCCAGACTCCCAGTATCTACACGATACCTCCAGCTAAGACGTTGTTTCCTCAATGCTTACATCTGCAATGGTTTCTTGGATAAGAATTCGACAGCATTCACATTACAATTAATAGCCTCTATCGGTGATGCGTTGTTCATGCCTTCTCATCATCTAATTTCTGGCTTTCTTCCTATTTGTTACTTCTGCTTGATTGTTTGTGTACAAAATAGTAATTTGTTAGTAAACGTTACTAGAAGCATGAGTCACAGGACATAGTGGCTTCCCAACACGATTCCAATCTCCATTCGATGTTATCATGCCTGGGATTATTTGTTTCATAGCGTACCATCTTCAGTGTTTTTCTTTTGTATTTCTTCTGTTTCATATCCTCGAATGTTTGCTAATAAGGATGCTATGAACTTTTTCTCCCTATGTGATGTTTGTTTAACGTCAAAGGGTATCAAGTCATTAAACTCTACCTGCAGATTTGACAAACTGTATTCTTACACAAAGCTGTCCCCAATAGCTTATCTGCGCCATAGAACGTTTCAACTGCAAGCCAAGCCGTGATGCAATTGGAACTATTTGAAGAATTTGCAGTCATCTTAATGAGGTACAATAAATGTGGATCCACATTCTCTTTCCCTTCTTAGATCGGTTGTCATATTTGATTTTCTGATGCATGTCTCATTTCTTTTTCCCTTTTTCCTGACTTTTTAACTGGACATGGAACTCACAGAGCAAGTGTGAAGACCAATCAAGATGTTAATTATTTATCTTTCGTACTATTGATGTCATTTAGTTCAAACTTGAAGCAGAATTGTACTTTTATATTGCTGTTTTACACAAAATACGATTAGTTATCCCACATTTCATTTGTAAATGAAATTATTTTTCCTTTTCATTCGATAATGCAGGGCCTTTTATGTTATATAAAAAAGGGAAGTTATGAACCTCTTATTCAATACTCATGAAAAATTCCCGCAGCAACGCGCGGGGTATCACCTAGTGAGGACCATTTTCCCAGCAATTTTGTATGTACAACTTTCTTTTCTGCAGGACATTAGTAGAAGTTTCTTGTAGGTAGCAGGCAAAGAAACTTTCATGGTGTCCAAAAAATCAACACTTACATTATCATGTAGACAAAATACATTGAGGAATCGATGCTCAATATTTCAGGGCATGTTTGGTTAAGAGTCAATGCTGCCATGTCAAATTGTGGTGATGCCAACAGGGAAAAGCCACACGTCTGCCTAGCATGTACTCTCTCCATCCCAGTATAATTGACACTTTAGATTTTCAGGCATCATTTTTTATCATTCATCTTATTCAAAAACATTATACAAATAATATTTATTTATTTATAACTTGTTTTATTATTAACTAAACTTTGATCATGACATATTTGTTTTAGTATTTACAGAAAATTTTTGAATAAGATGGATGGTCAAACGTGATGCCTGAAAATAAAAAAATATCAATTATTTTAGGACAGAGGGAGTAAGACTCTGTGCGGACTACAACGTGAATCAACAAAGGCTTGTGGGACCATGCTAGCTCTTGTTTTGGCATATATATGCTCGTACATGAGTCTATTGTTTCAGTCGTACTAGCTATAGCATCACTCTCATGCCAATAATGTTGTCTGTACTTGATTAGACAATGGAGCTCCTTTGGCGAATCCATCAGTGTCAAGATATGTCGCACGAGCTAACGCTCGATCTTAGTCATGGCCAACACTTCATAGGGCTGATGAGGGCACAAACCAAATGTACCCTTGGACTGTGACACATTGGCCACAGGCGTGAATTTCCATCGAAATGGGTGTTGCATTGTCTTAACAACGGTACTCACATTACCAATTCAAAATGTGACTTGGTGTCTACGATACTAAAGATAAAACCTTAAGAGTAAAATTTCTAGACCTTCATGTTTCTAAAACTGTTCTATGCAAGGACTTTGTTTGGGATGCGAGAAACATGAAGGTTGCACACTGAAACGCTGTTTTCTCTTTTATATAAAACTGAACATATTCCTGCACAATATTGTATTTGTGTCAATAATAATCAGCGATGGGGACCGTGTATATTTTTGAAGAATTTTTTCACGAACTGGGGGTTCCTAATTAATTGACTTGCCCGGCACTATACAAGCACAGAGGCTGCATGCTGCCCTGCTGGAGTAGGGTAAAAGTTACAACTAAAGGGTAAAACCCCTTCGCTCGAGCTGTCTTCCAAAGGAAGCCAGTGCCCACTCCACTCCGCTACCAGTCGTCTCCCGTCGGCGAGATGCATTATATATTGAAAGCCACCAGATCGAGAGCCGCGGTTGCTAGCCTGCGGCGAAGCACAAGTGAGCGGAGCGACGGAATCCAGTCGTCTCCCATCGGCGAGATCGGATTCACGAGCACGCCGTCCACGCCGTCGCTAGCCTGTGGCGGCGCACGCTGTCAGCCGGCAGCGGGCGCGCGTGGCTCCTCCAGTTATCCGGCCGCCATGGCGGGGCTGAGCGGAGCGACGGAGGAAACCCAGAGGTTAGCATTTGCTCGACTGCCGCTTGCTATTCTCAATCGAAAGGATGCATAAATTATTTCATCATTTCATGCATGTAACATACTCCCTCCGATCTTCTTTGCTTGACATTGCAAATTTGAGCGAAGCAACGTCCATTAAAAATAGATCGGAGCGAGTAAATAGATCTAGCCATATAGTAAAAATTGAGGCTGTTCTCTCCCAGCTGTTTGCAAAATCACAGTGAATATTCATAATGTGGCATTATTAAATGGTGGATCGAATTTCCAATATATTGGTCTAGTTGATTTTTTTCAGCACATTTATTGACCAACCTTTGCATCAGAGTAGATGTACGAAACCAGATAATTGATGTTATGGATATGCTAAAACCTACGTGATGTCATGTTCTTGAAGAAAAAGGGGAAAGGAAAAAAAAATAACGTCTGCCTTTCAGTCAGATACGAAACAAGTTTTTAGTGATTCCTAGCACAACCCAAACAGTTTTGTGCATCATGTATAAATTAATCTTCTTTCTTCTGTGTAAAGAGAACTGGTTGATAGACAGGAAATACAGATAAGCTTGGACAAACACACCAGTTGTGCAGTTTTAAATTAAAAGAAAAACACTGAACACATGTTCATCAAAACAAATCATGAGTTTCCTCTCAGTTTGGCTTAGGAATGGTCTGAGCAGTGCCAATTTACACGGCACAACAAAAAGTTGGTAGCACGTACTTGTAAACTATCGTCCCTGACCATGAAACATCAAAACATCTTGCTTCTTTTCATGCATGTCGTCAATTATCAGATACCTGCAAAAATTGTTAGCTTTTTTGCTTCAATTTTTTTTTAGCTTTTGCATGGAATGTTTTCCAGGGTAGAAGAAGAGAGCAGCACTCTGCGCATACTTGTTGCGACGGACTGCCACCTGGGCTACCTCGAGAAGGATGAGGTGCGCAGATTTGACTCCTTCGACACCTTTGAGGAGATCTGTTCATTGGCTGCGGAAAACAAGGTGCATGATGAACTTGTTAGGATATTTTATACTTGTAAATATATGCATCTCTCAGTCCATCATTGTACCTACAGGCATGGCCTACCTTTCTACATGTATAGTTTCCTCCTTTAACAATTGCACATGCTATTTGATCATGAACTACGAACAGTTTGATGTATGGTTGGAGAGGCACGATTTGCAGGTCGATTTTATACTCCTTGGTGGTGATTTGTTCCACGAGAACAAGCCTTCGTGCTCGACATTAGTGAAGACCACCGAGATCCTGAGGCGCTACTGTCTCAATGACCGGCCGGTGCAGTTTCAGGTGGTCAGTGACCAAGCAGCCAGCCTCCAGAACAGGCGAGGCAACCAATCACTTCAACTCATGTCTGAACGTCTGGACGTTATTATTTCTCTAACTAACTAGACTGAATTGAAAATTTATGGGTACGTAGGGGCTGTTCGTCTATTTAACAAAGTTATGAGTTTCAGGTCTGGCCAAGTGAATTATGAGGACCCAAACTACAACATTGGCTTGCCTGTGTTCACCATCCATGGGAACCATGATGATCCTACTGGTGTTGTATGTACAGCTCTGAGTTCTGTTTTCTTCTGTATTCCCTCTTATGACAGTCTAATCCATTTTTTCCTTGTAGGATAACATGTCTGCAATCGATATTCTTTCAGCTTCCAATTTCTTGAATTATTTTGGGAAAATGGATCTTGGAAGCTCTGGTGTTGGCAACATAACAGTCTCTCCCATACTTATCAAAAAGGTACATCTAATTGTACTTCTGTACTATATGAACACCATCCACACAGATGCGTATGGGTAACAAACCCCCGTACAGTACTGATACATTGATTAACACTCTACAAAGGATGGTTGCTTGAGGAACTGCTCTACAGAAAATCCTCAGTGTTCGTGTCACTTTTCTATCTTCACAAGCTCGGCTGAACGGCATTTGAATGAACCTGCAGGTAGGGTGAAGTTGGCACTGTCAAAACTCACATTTGGCGCAAAACCCCCCTCTCTCCAACAAAAGAAAGAGAAAGGCGCGAAATGAGCTTAACTCAAAGTACAGGAGCACTCTGAATTTTTGCGCCCATGAAAATCTGCCTAGGTTAGAACCACTGAACTGCGTGGTCCTTGACTAGTTGTTCTTCCAAAGAAAAAGAAAAGAGTTCTGTTGGACCATAAGTAATAGCCCATCGCCCCTTCCATCAGCTCGGGCTTTTGGTTGGATTGGTTAGGTGGGCTGCTTCATGGTATCAGAGCCAGGAGGTCTCGAGTTCGAGCCCCAGGTTCCGCATTTCCGCTGCGCCACCCCATATATTTCCCACGCTGCGCCACAGGCTGCCGTGCGCCAAGTGAGCTGCCGTGCGCCATGTGAGCTGCACGTGCGGGGGGGTGTTGGACCATAAGTAATAGCCCATCGCCCCTTCCATCAGCTCGGGCTTTTGGTTGGATTGGTTAGGTGGGCTGCTTCACAGGCGAGGCAACCAATCACTTCGACTCATGTCTGAACGTCTGGACGTTATTATTTCTCAAACTAACTCGACTGAATTGAAAATTTCTGGGTACGTACTGTTCGTCTATTTAACAAAGTTATGAATTTCAGGTCTGGCCAAGTGAATTATGAGGACCCAAACTACAACATTGGCTTGCCTGTGTTCACCATCCATGGGAACCATGATGATCCTACTGGTGTTGTATGTACAGCTCTGAGTTCTGTTTTCTTCTGTATTCCCTCTTATGACAGTCTAATCCATTTTTTCCTTGTAGGATAACATGTCTGCAATCGATATTCTTTCAGCTTCCAATTTCTTGAATTATTTTGGGAAAATGGATCTTGGAAGCTCTGGTGTTGGCAAAATAACAGTCTCTCCCATACTTATCAAAAAGGTACATCTAATTGTACTTCTGTACTATATGAAATTTCATCTAGACGACTATTATCATTTGTTAGGGACTCATGCTGCTACCTGTATTATTTTAGGCTGAAACTTCTGTTGCCCTCTATGGACTTGGCAACATTAGGGATGGGAGACTGAATCAAATGTTACATGTAGTTGTTCACTACACAGCTTTCTATGATCTGTACAATTTTCAGGATTTTGTTGGAGGTGGAGCTACGACATGCTAGTTCTGAATATGTTTACATGTATGTATTCTTCAGGAACCTCATGCAGTCAACTGGATGCAACCTGAAAGCCGAGATGATATGCCACTGTATGACTGGTTCAACATCTTGGTTCTTCATCAGAACAGGTGTGCAATTTGATTGTACAACCGGTTCATAATTTATTTTGTGGCAACACTTCCTGATGAGAGTTTTGATTTCTGTTTCGGCAGGACAAAGGGAAATCCTAACAACGGTATCAGTGAACATCTATTACCACGTTTTCTGGACTTGGTAATTTGGGGACATGAGCATGAATGCTTCATTGAACCCCAGGTAACATGTCGATGTGCCTTCTTTAACCAAAAACAATTGCAATTCATCCCTGTTTAGTCAAGTGATCACTTTTTCTTATTTTTGTTTATTTTAACTTCACGTTTCTTCAATCAATTACTTTTACAGGAAGTTCCTGGAATGGGGTTCCACATCACCCAACCAGGCTCTACAATTGCCACCTCACTGATCGGTGCACAAGCCAAGCCAAAGCATGTGCTCTTACTAGAAATCAAGGTCATATATTGTTTCTGTTACATTGGTGTATTAGCCATCAAGATATTGTCATTGTCTAATTTATCATGTTTCCCTTGAGTAGGATAGGCAGTACAGGACATTCAAAATACCGTTGAAGTCTGTTAGACCTTTTGAATATGCGGAGGTAAGTCACTCCTTAATTCACCCTTTGAGTAATGTGAAATTCATATCAGCAAATGTCATGTAGGTTGTACTGGAAGATCAGGCGGATGTTGATCCTAGTGATGAAGCCACTGTTTATGCACATTTGCATGAAGTTGTAAGTTTCCAACTATATAGCTTAGTTTTTCCCCAGAAAAAAAAGCTCTGACAGTTTACTGAAAAATATGGCCAAGGCTGAATGAAATAGTACAAGAATGGCATATTTACACAGGTCCATCGACAATGTTTCATTTGTTTGGAAATTTGTGTTTTCTCTTGGTTTCTAGCACTACATTGTTTTTAATTTTTAGAAATCCGTGCTTATTTTGGATTAATTACTGATTGCTAATCTGCTTCAGGTAAGCAAACTTATTGTGAAGAGTAGGGAAACAGCAGCAAGTGGGTCAGACACAAAACTTCCACTAGTTAGAATAAAGGTAAATCAGGAAGCTCTTGATGCCTTTTTCTTTTTCCAAGATTACAAAATGAACGATATTGAATTCTTCTTCAGGTGAACTATTCTGGGATCTCTACAACAAATTCGAAGCAATTTGGTCAGAAGTATGTTGGCAAGGTAGTGAAAGAACTTGTAGGGAACTTACTGATGCTGTGGGATCCCTTTTTAATGCTACTTAGAACTTGGATTGTTTCTGTTTTCAACTGTTGCTTCTGCAGGTTGCGAACCCACAAGATATCCTTTACTTTTCAAAATCATGGAAAAGGTGTCAACGTATGCAAGGTATTCATTGTGTATCTTTCAAATGATGTCTTCACTACGTGTTTTATACTGTTATAAGAGGGATGTTATAGACTTGGAGTATTCATTCCTGAGTACGTGGGTGGCACTCATATTGAGTTCCAGTTCTTGATTGCATTTCTGAATTTTACATAAACATACTTAAAACAATATAGATAATATTATTTATCACAAAATATGTTTTCTTAATGTCATAACTTCACTACTTGATCTTAATATAAATTTATCGAAAATAATTATTAAAATTAAATATCAAGACTGTAAACACAAAAGATGCCAATAAAAGATCTGTATTTTCAGGTCGTCTACATTTATCTACTTTTATGGTTCTGTTGTATCTCTTACTTAACACAATGACACACCGAGTTTGGCATGTTCTTGAAAAGAGATCATTTCATTTTGTTGATATTACGACGTACTTGACCAGCAAAATGAGTGTTGCATTCCCCGTTGATTAATCTGGCCTGTTGAACTTCTCTCTGTCAATTGTAGAAACTGCCGAAAACTCTGGAGAACTTGGTCCAAGTGAGCTCAACGTGCAGAACATTGAAGCTCTGATTGAAGAGAGTAACTTGGTACATTATAAATTCCTTTGGTCCTATTAATGTCATACAGTCGTACTCTACTATGCTTTGGGTATCATCATTCTGTTAGGCATTTAATTGCAAAATGTAAGTTGATACTCCTTCACCAAAATTTTATATCCTTGTTTTATCCAGAAAATGCAAGTCCTTTCTGTACACGACTTGAACCGTTCGCTGCATGAATTTGTTGAACAGGGTGACAAGATGGCATTTCACTTCTGCATGGAGGTAAACGTCGATAAAGCGAGACCGTTTTGAAAGCAAATGCCTGAATATCCTAAACGTGTAACATTTCTAGTTTTATATCCAATCTAACAAAACGTCTGCTTCAAATTTGCAGAACAAGCTGACTACTTATACGGTGGATTCTATTAGCATCGCTGGAAAACAGATAGAAGACGAGCATGATCAATGTGTGCAGGTGTGGTCGTTACAGTGAGCTCATACTTTTTTTTTTTGAGCCACGTTCTATCATCTTACAATATTTTAGCAGAGAAACTAAAAAATGAGAAATTTTTTTTTGCTGAGAAACATTCTTGTTGTGCAGGCGCAAGGAAAGGAAACCATTTCCATGGGAAGAGCAAGCTCCCACCTGCTGACAGGCACACTAAGCGCCTTCGAGGAGCTGAAGAGCTCCTCTAGCGTGGAACCTTGGCCTCTCGATGAACCTGACGACGATGACATTGTACAATGTTCCGTACGTAATCCCCGAGAGAACCCTGTCCTGTGTTCTTCTGATGCGACCGTTGCAAGCCAACAATGAGTAATGTTAGTGTGTTTGTTGCCAAATTAAATGACATGTTGGATTGCTTCGTGCTGCTAAGGATCCGGAGGAGAGTGGTGTCCTGCGAGCAGGGAGGAAGAGGCGAGCGACATCGGATGGTAGTGCGTCCGCCACTGGAAGGAGGAAGACGGACCTGAGCTCGTTCCAGAGGGCTCCGGCGAAGGAAGAAGATGCCGACGCGGCCAAGAAAAACCGGCCTAGTGTACGTTCATCCCATCCTGTATCTCTGCATGCTTTTCATCTCCCAGTTGTCACTTGCTTGTCGCGTCAGTTGTTCTCTCTGAGATGCTTGCTTGTGTTGTACCTGTATGCATGTTTGCGAAGGAGCTGCTCTGTTTTTTCATGGCGCGGTTGCCTGTCGTGCAGGTTGCTGGGAGGTATGGCGCGGTCATCAGGAAGTGATAATCGAATGAGATCGGTGTCTGCAACTCGCAATGGATGGCTAGCATGGATTTTGGAGTTTAGTGCTCGTGGTGTCAAACGTAATTTGTTCGAGCTGGATAATGCGTGAAATTTAAGTTGACTAGACTGAATTAGTGAGCTGTTAAACGCGCGATGTTATTTGGTGAATCGCTTCTGGGTTCTGCGTTTACACTTACAGTACTTGCCTATCTGATGTAGTTTTTCGATGCTATCTGAATCTGCAGTGGCTCACTACTTCATTGCTCTTCTCGGCAGTAATTTTCATTCCTAATCTATGACGTCCGTGGCTTATGTGCCCTGACAAGTTCTTGGCTTTATTTAGGTCGTGTTTGGACTCCGGCCACAATACGCCTCCCCTTGCGGGGTCGCCAAAGGTGCCTTTGACACCGTACCCACAACATAAGTCGCGTATACCTTGTCTCACAGATTTGGTCGATTTGGCCCGGGCGTGTCATTGACGGCCAGCCATCGAGATGTGCTCGATTTGGCCGCGCACGAAGGACGAAGAGGGCGGACGGCGGTTGGAACGCGGCGGCGTTCCGGAGGTGAGAAACGACCAACAGGTTTTGCTACTGAACTTGATCGGATTGGGATAATGCTGCCTGTGCAGTGCACGCACCAGCTCTACCATGTTCACCTTTCCTTAGAGAAATTCTGTGTTCTACTGTTTTCCGTGATTACTGGTTAGGTTTCAGTTAAGAGGCATCAGCTGTGCCGTAGTGGTTGTAGTTTTTCCCGGTGATTACTTATTAGCCAAGTTACAATTTGTGGATCGAATCAACTGCCAACTGGATTTAGTTTCAGTTCACTGACCATACATTCTTTTTTTTCCTCGAACGCATCATATAGTGCAGGATGATTTTACTGTGCTAGGAAAAATAATGGACGCCTGTTACGCAAACTTTGAGAAGAACTGCAGGCAGATAATAAATTTTGAACAATATACTATTGAGTTTGCATAAAACAGAATCAATTGATAGAATCATAGTATTGTAATAAGTTATATGCTGCCATGAACTATAAATTGAACACTATATTTGATATCCTCTGCAATTTGTCTTCATTTTGCTCATTGTATTTTATCGCACGAAAGTGGCACTGCTCTTCTTGTTGACTACTCAAATAGTCAGGAGGTTCTCATCAGCCTGAGAACTCATTTTGAGATCGATGTAGCACCTGGTGGCCTTTGTTGAGCAACTTCTCCACCAGCATTAATACCTACAGTATCAGCGGTCTTCTTCTTCTTGGATTTAGACCTTTTCTTTTTCTGCTTCTTATTTTGCTGTTTGGTCTCATCATTGATTACTGGCATGTTAATGTTCGGCTTCACATCAGCAGCACCAGCCATCGCTTCCACTGCCTTTTTCGATGTGCTGTGGTTGGCATCACTTAAACTGTTCCTCGAGATCTTCTCCAAGTTACGACCAGTATTGTTTTTCTTCTTGATTTGAGCAGCAGCGTTAGCATTTTCCTTCTCCAACAGTTTGTTGTATCGGACCCGGTCACTGTCCTGATCTAGGGAATTCCATAACTGTCCAAAACCATCCAGTTCATCTCCTTGGCTATGTACCTGATTGTTGGCCTGAAACTTCTTGTTCTTCCGAGGGGACACAGACTTTTTTGAATGACTTTCTCCATAAATATCATCTAGATATTCATCAAAATCAGTTATGTTTTCTTGTATTCCATCATCTTCCTTTGTAGTTGTGAGCTTCAACTGCTGTTCTTCTAAAGATTTGTCTTTTGGGGGACTATTTTCCACAACTGTGGTACTGGCAGATCCCTTTTCTTCCAAAGATTTGCCTTTTGGGTGAATGCGTTCAGCAACTGTTGTATTGGCACGTCTCTTTTCTTCTAAAGATCTGTCTTTTGGGAGACTACTTCCCAAAACTGCGATATTAGCGGATCTCTTTTCTTCTAAAGATATGTCTTTTGGGGGACTACTTCCCAAAACTGTGGTATTGGCAGATCTCTTATCTCCTAAAGATCTGTCATTTGGGAGACTACTTCCCAACACTGTGGTATTGGCAGATTTCTTTTCTTCTAAAGATCGGTTTGTTGGGTGACTACTTTCCACAGCAGTAATATTGGCAGATACTTTTTCTTCAGATTTGACAGGAGTTGCACTACTTGAGTTTGTAGATTTTTTGGCTACCACAATGTCAGGTGTTGCACTTGCATTGTTCATTTGCGCAGGAGTGCTCTTACCATTCACGCCTGCTTTTTCTGTTACCTTGTAACCTTGGAACTTGGTCTTGATCTCTTCGAGTTCGGCTTCCTTTCGTTGGAGGATTTCCATCAGAGCTGCCATCTGGTCTGGGTTTGAACCAGTACCCTTTGCTCCCATTTGGCTGATGCGGCTGTCTTTCTCCCTCAGAACAGCTTCCAGTTCTCTTTGAGTGTTGTTAACATTAGTGGCTTTCTCTTCCAATTGTTTGATGCGGCTATCTTTTTCCCTGAGCGTTGCTTCCAGATCCTTTTGAGTGTTCTTGATGTTTGTGGCTTTCTCTTCCATTTGTTTGATGCGGCTTTCTTTCTCCTTGAGAGCTGCCTCCAGTTCTTTTTTAGCCTCCTTCAAATTTCTGGCTGTCTCTTCCATTAGGTTGATGCGGCTATCTTTCTCTGTGAGAGCCGTTTCCAGTTCTTTTTTAGTATTCTTAAGATTTGTGACTGTGTTTTCCAGCCCCCTGAGCTTGGTTTTCTGGTCTGTCTTCTGAGTTCTAAGGGAAGATGTCGTGGCTTTCAGTTCGTCCAGCTTCCTCTTCATCTCTTTATTGAATGCTTTCTCTTTCTGAAAATAATAAGTAGGAACATTTAAGTTAGATTTCGTGAATTCAGAAATCACATATATATTAGCTATGGAAAAATATTTTGTATGCATAATGCAGATTAAATAGCTTTCAAATTCAAGCTCTATATTTGACATAGGAGGGTGCCTTGGTAGTAACTTATGCCACAAGATGGTTTGAACATTAGGTTAAAACTGAAGGAAGGCTAGTTCTTTGGAAGATAGTTATGAATTTAATTTACTAACACATTTTCCTCACCCTGTCAAAGTCTATAACAGATAATATTGTGAAAAAAGGTTATTGCCCCCAGTTCATAACTCTTTATTTCCGTTTGGTTCAGACTTGAAAATGACACAAACGTTTGACAAACCCTGTACGTATTGTGTGTGTGTGTGTGTGTGGCTCTCGTACAACACAGGAATTCCATAATTATCAAAAAAAACGCAGGAATTCCATTAATAGAAGAAATTGTATGTGCTGTGTTAATGCATTGATTGGGACAATGAATACTTTGTCTGTATTCGGTTAGTACTATACTCGTAGGTCATAAGCTTTCTGCAAATAATTTTCAGTATGAAAGCAGTCCTATACTTCACTGTTCTTGAAAATCAAGGCATGTTCAGTTTGTGAAATGTGCTGCTGATTTGTGACAAATCAAGGAAAATGTTACTTGTGTAACAATGATTCTATTTATTTAGTTTTACACATGAGGGTCTTGAACACTCTATTTAGTTTGGAAACCATGGTGAAAGATTTGCATATGAGGTGCATCCCTATTACAATAAAGGAAAATTACTCAGACACTAAAGCACCGGTTGAGGCCAATAGTTAGAGCATGCTTATCTACTGAATTAACATTTGAACAAATATAACTTGTCAGAAATGTGCTTCTAGTATTATTTGTTAATGTGCGATACCGAATCATTTTTCTTTCACTGGCTACTTAGTAACTACAAATAGCTTCACCTGGTTTATTACTCTCTGTTTCTTTGATCTTCTTCGCTATTTTGTTTCTTGAAAACAAACTAGATCCAAGAAAATGGGCAGTACAGGAAATTTGAAGTAGTTAAAAGCTGTGATGCAGGACCATACATGTATCTGGATCCGAAGGGAGACGAGCTGCCGGTCACGTTCCTGGAGAAGCTCGGCAAAGGCGCGGCGCTCCCGCACCTTGTGCAGGACGACGATGCTCAGTGCGGCGGCTGCGAAGGCCAGCAGCAACAGCAGCACGTAGGGGAGCTTCTTGCTGGCGTTGGCCAGCACGTAGCCCTTTGATCTGTACTTGCTCCCGTCCATCTTCCACATCTGCACAGGGCGCTTGCGCACTCTTCCTTACACGACTCTGCCTTCGTGGTGGAACTTGGCCTTGTTGCTGCCGCTACAGAGTGAAGGAGCCACGGAAAGAGTTGCCGCTAGTTCTTCCTCCTTTGCTTGCTTGATTTGGCTAATGGCAGGGCTTTGGAGAGTATCTTTTGCATGGAGGTCACTGAACAGGAGAGAACACAGCTGAGCCTTTGAGGTGATGCACTACACTAATCATATCATCTGCCGACGCACATGATGTCGAGGTACTAATCTAATTTTCAAATTCTTTTAGCCATGGAATAGGTCAATAAGATAAATGGTGAGGCATTGACTTGCACCTGCTGGAGAAGATTTTAGACTGTAGGTGAGAAATGTCTACTGAGTACTGACGATTGCGCTTGTGCTTCATGACCGTCTGATCATGCATCAGACGATCAAGATAACATGATTCATTCTCTAGTGACTGGTTTCCAGAACCGACGATTTTATGGTAATGCGAATTCTTCTCTGTCTGCAGATCACCGAATTCGGAAGTCAACATCGATACAAGATGGCAATAAATGAGGAGATTCTTCTATGCTTCTTTCTCAGATCTCCAGGAAGAGATCGCCTCAGGATGAGTAATGTATTCGTGGAGCAGCAGCACTGTTAGTGCTCCACCATGCAGGATCCAATATCCTAGACCTGAAGCCCCATCAAAGGACGTGTGAAATGCTAACAAAAGTCCAAAGGGATTGCCAAGAAGGAAACAGTACACTTGGAACTTGGTAGTAGTAGCAGCATCAGCTTTACACCCATGTGCTTGTGGTGAAAAAAGAAAGAAACTTTTACTTGTGACAAGGAGATCGATGACACCATTACGCAATAAGAAGCATCTGTTATTTTACAGACTGCCAGCAGATGACAGATAGCAACAAGCAAATGGAGGAAGTGTTTTTGCCAAACACTGCTGATTAGTTGTGAAGTGTGTGCGAGGTTGGTGTCTGTAACACTAACAGCAGGTGACTGTTGGTGGTGGGCTTCACGTCTGCCTCGATGACTATGAGAACCAACGGCATGCCAGCAACATTCTTTGCATGCATGATGAACCGGGATTCTGCCGTGATCGAACTGTTGGCGTTTCTGGAGTTCTTGAGAAGAAGTGGAGCAAGAAGTTTAGTACATTATGGGTCCATATTCTTGGGAAAAGCGTTTTAATAAGATGTTATATGTCAGAAAATCAGGAATATTGTGACATTCCCAGACTCTGATTGATTTACGGTCATTTGTTAACTCCAATTCCAATTTTAAAGAGTACGTTTCTATGGTGGGTTTTAACAAATGTGTAATTATCCTGGGTAGTGGAGTCATTCGCCGAAATACTTTGTTTGATTCCAAATTTAAGTTCCTACTACTTGCTTCAGTATCAAAGTCAATGTCAAATGTGGCGCACATGAAAGACGCTGGGAGGAGCAGAAATGTTGCGCTTGTGGATGGAGGCGGAGTCAGTAAGGACGTTTTCCCAAGTCAAACGCGTGTTACTAAAGTTTTTTGTTTTTTGAGATCATAAACGCGTGTTACTAAAGTGGTGTGGACCATTTTGGGCTTTCCCAGTATAACACATAACGGATGGGCCCTTTTGATGTTTTTTGCGAAGTGGATTGGGGCCTAACGTTCGGCCCGTATGATACGCATGGGCCGTATGGGGTGAGCCAGGGCCGTAGGCCGGCGCTACAAAGGTTTTCCTGTCCATCTCAAATTAACAGATGTCTCTCAAAAAAAAATCCCAAATTAACAGATGATTCCGTTTTTCTTTATTTTATTTTCTGCAATATTGTGACCCTGACTTCGTCTACCGAAAGTTGCGAACCTCAGTCATCACAACAAGTCTAGCACTAGTCCAGTTACCATCTTTTCGTGGAAAAGAAAAGGCATCTCACGAACGCGTGAAACATGAGGCGGCAGCCAAATATTCTCCCATCGCTGTCACAAATACCTTGGCCTCTGACTCTGCAGGATTCTGCTCTCTGACAAGTCACAACACCTCCCAGTTTCGTGGCCGCCAAGCCAGGGCATCTTCCTCGATCTCTCCTGCATCCTGCACCAACTCTGCCCTACATATAGCTCACCAACACGCACCATCAGCAGTGAACCAACAATCTGATCCCTTCTTGCTCTGTAATCAGTGGAGACAAGAAACCGAATCAAGGTAACCAACTAGCTGGTCCTCTGTTCTGCTCTGCTGGGCGGCAGCAATGGTGTACGAGGCAGCGGCGGCAGCTGCTCTGAGAGGCCAAAGCCAGCCGCGCGGAGTAGCAGAGAAGAGGCGGCAGCCGGAGCCTGTGAGGAAGGAGAAGGCGGAGACGGTGAGGTGCGGCGTTCTCCGAATCCTCAGGCGGGTCGTCCCCGTCTCCGGTGCATCAGGGTCAGGGGAAAAAACTGAATGGTGACCGTTGAGTCATGTGTTAAAGTTGAGATCCTGCTAGGAGGAAGTCTGTCATCACCAAACTCTGCATTTCGTTGTTCTTGTCGAGCAGTTATTCAGTCGGCATTGGTAATCTTGTTGATGAAGCCATCCTAAGGGGAATTGTAAAAAACATAGAGCTCACAAGCGGGGTTGAGAGGCTTCCTGCTGATCTGACAGATGAAGAGATGGTGAAACATGCGGACCGTGTGCATAATTTCTTCGGTAACTATCCGAATATATCTTATTGCCTCACAAGCCTCTCTCTCTATGATGCAACCTTTACTGAATCGGATCTACATGACCTCCTTGCAAACATGTGCACGCAACTACAGTATCTTTGTCTCTACCATTGCGATACTGGCTTCGATTCGCTGTTCAAGATAGATGCACCAAACTCAAACCTCGGTGTTCTAGAATTCGCTCATTGTAGTTTTGATCGAGTGGAGTTGTTCTGTCTTCCAAAGCTAAATCAAGTCATATGTGGCTTATGGTTATCTCAGTATTTACCTTTGACTTTGGGGTATGTCCCATGCCTCAAGGAAGTTGATATCTATTCTGCAGCAACTTATAATAATGAGCCTTTCAAGTTAAGTGAGCTTCTATGTAGCAACATGCGTAGAATCTGTAACACTGGATTTCCTCGGGCAAAAGGTTTGGTTACAACCGGAAAAAGATCAACTTCGCTCAGCATTCAGCTGCTTGAGGAAATTGTGCATATATGGTGTCTTTGTTGGATTTGGCCTTATGTGGACAACAACCCTTCTTAAAGCTGCGTCATCCCTTGAGATATTTGAAGTTGGGGTATATGAGCATCGATGCGATGACGAGAAGGAAAAGAAAGAGATTTATGGAGAAAGAACTAATGCCCAATGGGAAGTTGAAGTTCCTGGGACTGCTCACTATGAGCATTTGTCTTTAAAGGAGCTCAAACTTTGTGGTTTCAATGCTACAGAAGAGCATATGGTATTTATACAAGCTGTGATGGAGCGAGCTTCTAACTTACAGGCAGTTGTCCTGAAGGAACGATATTGCAAGGACTGCAGTGCAATCAGTACCAGTCCTGGCAAATGCGGATTTCCGAAGAATGAGGATGAACAAGAGGGGGTCCTGAATAATCTCAGGAACCGGTCCTCCTCCCGTGCCCAAATAATTTTAGTGAACACTTTCTGAAGTAATCACTGAGGGGCGTGTATTGCTCAGTTTCTGGGTGATGTGCAGTAAAAACCTGTTGGTGCTAGGTGCCGATTTACTTTCATACCGTACAAGTTGACCTTTCATTTTTCTTGTTGAAATTTGTATCCTTTTCTTCTTGTTATAATTTTTGTGGCTCTTTCTTGTAAGAGAAAATCGCTTCTATCATTTGTTCTGGCCTTCTGTCCCTCCGTTTCCATTTTCTTGTCTTTAGGATGAGAGAGAGAGTGTAGTTTGAAATACCTTTTTTTGTCCTAACGACAAGAAAATAAAAACAGAGGAAACAGGTATTAAGGACAAGAAAATAAAAACAGAGGAAACAGGTATTAAATATAACCGTAACTTGTAGCAGTGTCCATGGTTGATGGCCTTCATTTACCTCTGATTGCACTGATAAATTATGATGAAACAATACCTTCCTGGTCACAGAGCCTTTCTGTTATCCTGGTCACAGAGCCTATTGAACTTTAGTGTCACGACCAGCAGTTTCCGTTATCCTTTTGAAGATTGCGATTTAGTTATTTCAACAACATCAACATCAAGGAGCAGTAGTTAATTAATTTATACACATAGCCTTTCTGTTTGCAGATGCGTGCACGAAAGCGATTCTATATAACAAAAATAGGTAACTACAACTAGCTATAGTGGCAAACGCAACATCTGAAAATTGAATCCATGCCAAAATTAAGCGAGGCACCTTCTGAAAGACGCACGACATGCATAGTGAATCTGGACGCTTTATAGCATCTCGGTGAGCGGCTGCGTCGCACTTGCACCCTCCTCTACCTACAAGCTCTACTCACCTTAAAGCTAGCTGGTTTCATGATCGAGCACACAGTGTGATTCACTTGTGTACTCTCCACAACTTTAGGGCCATAGCTTCTGAAAGCAGGGTAGCTTTTGTGTTGGGGGTCTTCCATACGTGTCGCACCTACATATGCCTGCATGCAATGAGTGAATGAGAAAAGAGAAAAGGTGAGGCTGTGACATGAACGTTGACAGTGGCTGCACCATTTGCTGCCTCTTTTCATTGCCCAAGTTGTTGGCTGGCTACAGGAGGGTATGCACTGTTTGATATTTCATTGCAGTAGCAGACCAACTAAAATTTACCTTGATATGCAGAAAACAGATGTTGCAAACTTGGTCTCGGTTCTAGATTGAAGGCTTACTGTTTGATCCACTACATTAAATTCCCTTATCTATGATGAAAGAGCTCGTGATAAAACCAGTAAACGTCATGATATAGTTTTTTTTAATGATTTTTGAAACTTCTTCATAGAAACTTGGGGCTGCATATTCGTCATTCTTGTCAGTAGTGACGAACCAAAGTAACAATCACAATATTACCTGCGACCATATAAAGTTTTATGAAATTCCAATCAAACCTCGATTTTGTAAGATTATACACATCATGCATGGTAGCCTCCTGGGATACAAGGAATCGTCTCATGGAGCAACCAACAGGCAGATTCCGATCGCCGCGGCACCTGCCCGTGGAGCACCCGGAATCGTCAGCCATGCATGGACCCAGTGAACCAATAGCCATGAGTTTATTCCGTATCTAGTCATCGTCTCTCGTCGTTCAATGAAATATCCTGCATTATCTTAATACTCAAATGATATGTTTAATTAACAACTTCTTTGCCCCCTTTTGAATAGACGGTAGAGTACGTATGCTATATGCATATGTAGTTACTTTCCCTCTCGTGTTGCATGACACTTTTGATTGTCCTAATCAAGAGAATTAGTAGTAACTGCAAAAGCAGAATTTTGGGGAATCCAGTGACTCGAGAAACTACACGGATGATTTTTAAGAATGGGTATCTTATCGTTGTTATTATGTTTATGTACTTATATATGTTCTTTGCTGTTCCTTTAACTTGGCACTTTTAGTATAATCACAATCGGCATGAGGTTCGGCATGAAAATACTGGAAAAAGTTGTTCATTTTCGCAAAAATACAAGGATAACTCAATTTGGACATATAAATAGTTGTTGAAATACCTCTAGCGTCATACACGAAGTTTAAGATAGAAATCAAAACATGTCTGTGCTAGACAAGAAATGAACCTTTTTCACGAAGCATAATAAAACAATCAAATATATATATATAATATATATATATAGTGTGTGTGTGTGTTGAAATAATATATCACACCCCAGCCACATTCGGTTGCAAACCGACCCAGGCTCAATCAACCCAGCCAAGCATGCAGCCTGTCGTCATTACTTACTAATCAACGTGCGACATTAAAACAAGCATTGATTGGGGAAAGAAAATTATGGCTGGGGTAATCAA
>LAPY01000925.1:58922-72547 GCA_000970635.1 Eragrostis tef | reverse complement strand
TTTGTAAAAAGGTTTTGTCATTAGACTTTATTTAGTACTCTTAAATAATAAGATTCTCTTTAGTGCTAAAGTTTAGAGGGGTCTAAACGGATGGAACGAACGCGCCCTTAGTCATTCTTTACGTATCTAAACTCTTCCATCTTCATTTCCTTATATTATAGCTACGCCTTTCAAATGAACTCGTTATCATGCATCATGAATTATAGTGGTGGCAAAAGGAAGTGATTTCAGATCACTAGAGAGTTTGGTCCATTGCTCATGGTGGGAGACAAAATCCATGCGCTCATTTTTTAAGGAGTATTTGTGTTTTTACCCTCATTTTGAACTCTAATTCTGATTTTACCTTCAATTTTTTGACTTTGTGATTTTACTCCTGGTTTTTCAACATGAAGGCAGATCTTACCCTCAGTAGAAGTAAAATCAGAATAATTCTATTTCGATTTTACCCCTAGTAGGGGTCAACTTTGGCTTCAGATTGAAAAAACAAGGGTAAAATCACAAAGTCAAAAAAGTGAGGGTAAACTCATAATTAAAATTTAGAGTGAAGGTAAAAACAAAATTATCCCTTTTTTAACTATTGTCCTAACAATAACAAATTTTGAACATAATGAGAGATTTAATCTGGTCCAATGCCCTCTAATCCCTCGAAAGGAGGATTAACATTCGGAAACCAAATTTGATTGTTGTCTGGTGTTTAGTCGCTTCATGAACTGCCATTACTATTTTTTAGCTGTTTTCAGGTACATGTGCACAAATATATGACATGCTGGGCAGAATAGCAGCGTGCGCATAACGCAGTCAGGCTTGTGATGAACGCTACTATCTAGTGCCTACTGGTGCCAACTTGGGCACCAAGACACCGTTTCAAGCCTGCGTAAACGGATTGGAGAATGCAAATGTACGCCTCGCGCCACTGAAGACGTATTTACGTTGTCCAGTTCGGAAGACGTATTTACGCTTAGCGGCTGGGATGACGCCACCTCGGCGTTGATCCAACGCTACGCGTGAGCCAAGGAGCTACTAGTACAACACGCGCCGAACAGCCCGCGGCAGTTGTGCTTCCGGCTACCTCGAGAAGCCTCCCCATTCCTCTTCCCCGGCGGCCGCGGCGGCGCGGCGACCGGCGAGGCTACCAATCCGGCGAAGTTCCCGCCCCTGGAATCTCCTCGCCTCGGAGGCGCACACTGCAGCCATACCGAAGCAGCACGCACGCAGCGCTGCATCTCCTCCCCGTCGCCTTGGTAAGGAGGCCCTGCCCTTGCCCTACCCCTACCCTTAGCTTGCTTGGTGTGTGGGGGCTGCTCGTTTTGCTCCCCGTGGTCTCGTCCTTGCCTCGTGCTATGGAATCCGGGTCCTAATTTTGCTTTCCTTCTGGAGGGGACGGTGATTTAACGGGGTTGTGATGTTCGCTAGGTGTGTGCAGGATCAAGGCTTAGGGAGAGATGGCGAGTCTACTCACCACGAACGCTAATCCTAACAAGTCATTCGAGGTACCATGATTTCCGCGGCACAAATGTGAAGCGTGTCTTATCTACTGCAGCTTGGTGACTTCGTCGGGGAGGAGGCTCTCGGCGAGGTCGCGGGACGCCATGGGAGGGAAGATGGGTGCGTTGAGCCTGCGCGAGAAGGTCGGCATGTTTGGGGTCTTCCGTTGGAGTTGAGTTTTTTTACGTCCACTGTTTTGAAGGAAATAAATATCCAATTTGGGTTTGCATCAGCTCCACCGTTGGAGATAGTCTGATGAGCGCTACTACTGCCTAGTGCCTACTGATGCCAACTTGGGCACCAAGACACCGTTTCAAGCCTGTGTAAACGGATTAGAGAATGAAAATGTACGCCTCGCGTCACTGAAGACGTATTTACGTTCTCCAGTTGGGAAGACGTATTTACGCTTAGCGGTTGGGATGACGCCACCTCGGCGTTGATCCAACGCTACGCGTGAGCCAAGGAGCTACTAGTACAACACGCGCCGAACAGCCCGCGGCAGTTGTGCTTCCGGCTACCTCGAGAAGCCTCCCCATTCCTCTTCCCCGGCGGCCGCGGCGGCGCGGCGACCGGCGAAGCCACCGATCCGGCGACGTTCCCGCCCCTTGCCTCTCCTCGCCTCGGAGGAGCACACCGCAGCCGGACCGAAACAGCACGCACGCAGCGCCGCATCTCCACCCCGTCTCCTCGGTAAGGAGACCTTGCCCTTGCCCTACCCTACCCTTAACTTGCTTGGTGTGGACGGCCTGCTCGTTTGCTCCCCATGGTCTCATACTTGCCTCGAGCTATGGAATCCGGGTCCTAATTTGCTTTCCTTCTGGAGTGGACTGGTGCTTCGATCCACCCAGCTTGTTGCGGATTTAATGGGGTTGTAATGTTCGACATTCGTTCGTTAGGTGTTTGCAGGATCAAGGCTTAGGGAGAGATGGCGAATCTACTCACCGCGAACGCTAATCCTAACAAGTCATTCGAGGTACCATGATTTCCGCGGCACAAATGTGAAGCGTATGCGTTATCTTCTGCAGCTTGGTGAATTCATGGCGTTTGGTTGTGAATGCAGATCCTGCCTAACCCGACCGACTCCGTCTCGAGCCTTAGCTTTAGCCCCAAGAGTAATCTGCTGGTGGCAACTTCCTGGGACAACCAGGTAATTTCGATTATGCTGTAATTCGCAACTTTGCATATTTTTTTTTGACTGGTCACTTTGCATTTGTTATTATGATGTAGCTAATTAGGTTCGTCTGCCTTTGTGTTCTGAACAGGTGAGGTGCTGGGAGATAGTTGGAGGGAACAGTCAGCCCAAGGCGTCCATTACGCATGATCAGCCGGTACGATCTCAATGTCTTGGGATAACTTTTTTCATGTTACCTGTTATTAGATGCCATCCAAGTAATTAGTTTCGGGTGTGCTGATTTAATTTGTTTCCTCTTTCAGGTTCTCTGCTCGGCTTGGAAGGATGATGGAACTACCGTCTTCTCAGGAGGCTGCGATAAGCAGGTCAAAATGTGGCCTCTGTTATCTGGTGGACAGCCTCAGCAGGTTGCACAGCATGATGCACCTGTCAAGGAGATAGCGTGGATTCCTCAGATGAGTCTTCTTGTCTCCGGAAGCTGGGACAAGACTCTAAGGTGTGCAATTTGGAAGTTGAATGCTGCTTAGTAACCAATTCGTTCTCTCAGATTGTTACCACTTTAGAAAGAATTAATATTTTCCACAAAAAAGAGAAAGAATTAATATTTTGGCAAATAAGTTTGGAAAGCCGAGAAGAAACTCTGAACATTTCCTAAAGTTAAATGCTACATAGTCTGCTTTTGTGTCGTCCTTTTGCCTTCTATAAACCTTGAGATTTAACTATCGCTGTGATTTTTTTGGTTATATGTAATCTACATGATTGATGCAGTACTGGCTGTTTTTACGAAATCTAAATAATGTGCATACTGCTATGGATACTCTTGGATTTTTTAAGAATTTGAACCCAAAAGGTATTGATTTTTTTTTTCGGTTTGCGTGTGTGTGTGTGTGTGGAGGGGGGAGGGGGGGGGGGGCTGATTTAGGAGATATTATGTCAATAATTCCATTTCTGGATGCATACTGTTCTACCATGGAACATTGTCATTTCTGCTCTCTGCGCCTGTTTTACTTCATCTGTGTTCTTCTGAGCCTATTGTCGTTTTCATGTTATATCACGTACCGACGCTCAACATATTCATTTGATTGATGCCTCTGATCGTGATGACAATATTTTATTCTTATTTGTGGTCAATGCTAATTACTATGCAATTTATAGGTATTGGGACTTAAGGCAATCAAACCCTGTCCATGTTCAGCAACTTCCAGAGCGTTGCTATGCTCTTACAGTGAATTATCCTCTTATGATTGTGGGAACTGCTGACCGTAATCTGGTGGTCTTCAACCTCCAGAACCCTCAGGTGATTGTTTCGTTAAACCTTTTTATGCATGTTTCGGTTCCTGAAAATCTTGGATGGGCATATATGATTTTCTATTGAACTGACCGATCTCATGATTGTGTTTTGATCATTAGACGGAGTTCAAGCGTATTCAGTCACCACTAAAATATCAGACTCGGTGCCTTGCTGCATTCCCTGATCAACAAGGATTTCTGGTAAGGCTTAATTTTTTCAAACGTCCATTTATCTCAGGTTTATGACATGTAAACTTGCTATGTTTGATGGGTTGGTATTTACTGATACATTATTTACTTTGCATATGTTATTTATTTATCTCTTGCATAATGATTTCTATCTACTGAATTGCAATATGTACTCAAGTCATGTCTTCCTTGAGTTCTTGATTTCAAATTTTCTATCTGACCTATTGTTTTACTTAAATGAACTTATTATGTGGTATATTATTTCACTGTCATCGGCTCTCCATTCATTACCTCCCTACTAGCAGAGTGCTTAGCTAGTGCATTTTCATTTTGACTGGGACCGGTCTGTTTTTTCTGATATCTGTATTCAGTATTACTTTGTTCTATATCGGTGTATTAACTCAATACCTTGGGTAGTACCTGACCAGAGATTTCATTGTCTCTTAATCTTTTTTATTGATTTTGTAACTGACTGATTGTGTCATTTAAAGGTTGGTTCAATAGAAGGAAGAGTTGGGGTTCATCATATTGACGATTCACAGCAAAGCAAAAACTTCACTTTCAAATGTCACAGGGAAGGAAACGACATATTCTCTGTTAATTCACTCAACTTCCACCCTGTAAGTTGCTACTTCCGTATGGTGATCGTGTTTGTTCTTTCCTATCTTGTCATCTTATAGAAGCTTGTGTGTTTGTTGTATTGTTAGAGATGCTTGCTATGGGGCATACCAGACAAACCATATGAACTCACAAGAGTTATGTTGAGTTTTAATATCTTGTCTCTATTAATTAATTGATTTGCTGAACTGTGTAAACACTATTTCTTGTCTTCCACGACCAGAAATAAAATGCAATACTGCAGTTGAAATTATGCTTGAAAAAATCACTCCAACTCCAAACATAGGAACTCACATGTTGCCAAGGAAGGGGGCAAAAAAACTCTACAAATAAGCTCCAAGTTGAGCAAATTCTAGTCTACCTATGGAATGTTCATGAAGATCAGTGTTGCTTCTTTGGTTATGCTTTTTTTCTGCTAACTGACATCTTATTTCAAAGAGACAATAGCATTTTAACCATGATTCTAGACTCTAATTGCGTTTTCACCATCGATTTTCAGATTTTGCAAGATCACCATTGATTGCTTTCAGATTTTGCAAGATCACCATTGATTTTTTGAGAACTGATGGTAAAATCGCAAAACTATTTTGCAAGATCACCATCACTTTTCGAAAACTGATGGTAAAATCACAAAATCTGAAAACTAATGGTGAAAACACAATTGGAGTCTGAAAGGATTGTTGTTTTGCAATTGCCCCTATTTCAAATTGGTGTGGCTGATTGATAAAATCTCTCAGGCTGTATATTTAATTGAAAGTTGAAACAAACTGTGGCCCTTATGATAATCTCCATCTTTGGATATTGTAGTTGCCTAGTTGGTTCCAAGTTTGGAAATCTTAGTGATGTTATATTAAACTCACATTTTATAACTTGTTAACAGGTCCATCACACATTTGCGACTGCTGGATCTGATGGTGCTTTCAACTTCTGGGATAAGGATAGCAAGCAAAGACTGAAGGTTTAGCATTTCACATGACCCTTTCTGTTGGTTTTTGCTTTTGTTGGCTACTTCATTGTTGGTGATTTGATAATACTTTGCTACTGTGGAATGTTTGTACAATATTAACTTGGATAGCTGGTCACCTCTCTGTGATCCATTGCCTTGCATAACATGTCCTAGATTTTGGGTTGTATATCATGTGTAGCTTACACCGATTGGTTGTATTTATTTTCAGTTTCTCATAATCTATCCTTAGTTTCTAGAGGACATATTCACTCATTTTATTTAATATTATTTCTGCAGGCTTTTAGTAGATGCCCCCTTCCCATTCCTTGCAGTGCCTTCAACAGTGATGGTTCCATCTTTGCTTATGCGGTAAGTCATTTAGGCAAATGACTACTGAGTGTCTTGCTATGTCTGTAACAGTTAAATTTTGTCATATGCAAGTTTAACACCATCTTTTCGGATCGTTTTTGAGGTCTCAGAATATCTTACCTTTGATCTAAACAAGTTGAATGCAAAAATGCAGAATTTATGTTTCAGTTTTAAGCTACAATTTTAGTTTACCCAGTTCATTGAAAATTTAGTTGCTATCTCAAAATGGATTCTCTGATCGGTTTCAATTTGTGCACCAAACTTTAGTGGGTCTGTAGCACATTATCAGAACCTCAAAAAAAAATAAGATCAAATAGGAAGAGTTATGTGAATTTGTATCAAAGTACAAATCATATAATCTTATTGCTGTAGAACCATTAGTTTCCTCAAGATACTAGAGCCCATTGAGGTGAAGGCCTGTTTGGGTTGGCACAAAATTCTCAACACCATACCTTGCCAAAGTTTAGCATAACCCTAATTCCACCACGTAGTTGCATGCTGATGCTTTGGCCAAACATTAGGCAACAAATGTAAAAAACATCTAAATAAAAAAGGGAGTAATTGAGAAAATTTGGTTGTGTTTGAAGAACTTCACCGCATTCAATGTCTGTCCACAGAATGAAGTGCTATCATCAGCTCATCAGTTTTCATTGAGATGTGGCAACTGTGATATTATTTTTTTATAATAGATTGGAGTCCTGTAAAATCAAAAAGAGAGAAATACTATTCACAGTCCAACAAGGATTCTAGACTATCAGCATGCATTTGCTTCTTTATTCTATTTACAAAAATGTAAGTTTCCCTTTGTCATTAGATGTATATATACAAACTTGATGTATTTTTTAATTGTGTAAGGGGTTTTGTGCATATTTGCTTATATCAAGTGCTATTCATAACAATGCAAGGTTTTTTGATGCCTATCATGTTAATGCCTTTTATACCCTCCATGTTATATGTTCTTTTCTAGAAACCAACATCACATTATGCATCTATGTAAAGTAACCATCACCACTGCAAATAGGTCTGCTATGACTGGAGCCGTGGGGCTGAAAACCACAATCCTGCAACTGCTAAGACATCCATCTATCTCCACAGTCCTCAGGTAAGCTCTCATTACAGCATTGATAATGTGAGTCCCATCTCTGTAATTAGCGAGATTATTATTTACTTTGACAATGGTTCTCTTTTGAATAGGAATCTGAGGTCAAAGGAAAGCCACGCCTTGCGACAGGCAGGAAGTGATTATATCCTGTGGATGCAACATCAATGGGAGCGGAAGAAATGGAGTATATTTATTTGATAGGTGTTTCTTTTGAGCTGCAGTATCTGTTCTTTTGACTGGGCATCAGTTTTGTTGCATTGTCCTGTTTTAGCATTTGATCGCTGTAAATTTCCGTCTGCTTCTAGTCACTGACATTAGATAGTCTTCAACATGTAGTTCTACCTATTTGCAATGTCTAGCCCTGGATACCCATTTAGGTTTCATGAAGTTATATGTTGAAGCTCAGTTGAATCAGGGCATCCTTCAGTTTAAGTCTGTTGCATATGATGTAAATTTTCGTGAATGTAGATATTTATCTGATAGCATTAGTGTTGCATTATGAGATGTTTAATCACCTAATAAAAAGAACCTTATGTGGAATATGAGTGACGGTTAATGTAACTACCGTGCGTCAACAAGTGAATTGTGATTTTGAGGTATATTGATGCTTGAAAAACTCAAGCGCACTCGCGCCTATAAATGCGCACACCTTACCTCAGGAATAATTAGCCACAGCATTTGTACTAAGACTGACTCCAAAGGTTAGGTGTTGGAGTCAAATGACAAAAAGGCATGCAACCCCTTTAACGACACAATCTTCAACAATTGTCTAAGGCTTTTGGATGTTGATATTCAGATGGAATTGAATTGGACCTTGAATACCAAAGCAGAGTTGTATTGGAAACAGGGATTGCAATTTTGAAAAAACTGGGAAAACTAATACCGAAAAAACCAGCCCGGTAAACTGGAAAAACCGGGTGGTTTACCGTTTCTCTCCAAAACATAGTACAGTGTGTTTAGCAGATGTAGAAAAATAACTACGAACACTGCAGCAACTGCAGAAGAAACAACTGAAACACTGTAACTGTTGCAAAGCAGCGAGTCGAACATGGTGGTATTTGTTTTTCTAAAAAATTGGACAGTTTTGCTTACTGGACCGGACCAGAAAGTCCAGTTTTCGCGGAAAATAGGCCGGTATCGACCGGGATTGAAAACCATGATTGGAAATGGCTTGCAATTCCAATTTTGCTGTTTGGATGTACAAATGGTTGAATCGTGAAACCGCTTCGGCATTTGATCTGGATTCCGTGAGTAAATTCCATAGACATCCAAACAACGACATTGGAGGCTAGTGAATACTAATTCTGAATTCGTACTCTTAATGCCAACATCTAAACGTAAGAGTATTATCTACTCTTTATTTATAAGTGCAACCAAGTGTCATTCATAGCTATTTCTCTGCCCTTACGTTGTGCCACATCATCTCAAAAAATTGGTCCATTCGATTTTCTTCTATCATCTAATCCCACCAGTCCACGATGCACACATATACTGGTTATTGACGCCACTATAGCTGCAATCATTGATTCATTGTAATAAATAGATCACAATATGATTTTCTTAATTCTGATTTGCTCGCTGTTGTAACTGACAATATTTAGTTGCGCTGTCGTTGCCGTTGGGTTGGCAGTCCATCAATCCGTTTTCATGTCCTTCTCTCAATAACTGATCACCAAGCATATTACTCTATCTTCATATTCTTGCTCGACCCACTTCCTCCTTAGTGATTTACTATTATCAATGACTGACCAGCGTGAGAGAGGTTTGTGCAATCAACTCTCCCACCAGCAACATAATTTTTGTTGTATAACCGTCATGCAATAATTACCAGAGAGAAGGCGCAAAAGCATCAGAAGAGAATACGATGAGGCCACATGGTCGGAAATGAATTCCCAGTCTATAAATACTTGAAACAACCTGCATGGTCCATATGAAAAGTTTTTAGCCTCTCCGGTCTTGATTTACTTGATCAGTGCAAGGTAATGTATGGCCCTTGGCCCAGCATGCCGTATCATTATTATTGTTTCTATTTGTGTGTTGACATTTTCTGATTTTTTGATACGCCATTTCTAGGTATGCTCAGATGTATGTACAAATATTCATAGGGGTAGATTTTTTGATGGTTGTTCATTTCATTTTTTATTGGTCTGATTTGAGGAATGAACTTCACTTACACAATCATAATGTTCTATTCTGTTCTTTCACATATATATGCTCCAACGTGAAGTTGGGATAGGTTTTCACTTCATTTTTTTATTGGTCTGATTTGAGGAATGAATATCAGTTACACAATCTCACGACATTCTGTTTTTTCTTTTACAGATTGTTAAGAAAGAGATCACGGCATGTCATGCTTCAACGTGCAGTTTGGAATGTCTAGATGGGATTACCTGATAAATTCCTTGCAGTGCTTACTCAATGAACAATATGTTTACTATTTTTTTTTGCACACATGCTTGACAAAATTGCCTCCATTTTTTTCTCAGCGATTCATTTGTTAGTACGAAAAATGCTAATGCTAATTTGGATACCACATGTAAGATTTTTGTTCTTTATATCTCACCTTGCAAATTGGTACGTCTTCCCCACATTTCGTTTTATATCCTCCTATACAAGCAAGTGACCAACATTCAAATATGTCCTCTACTTGCTTCTTCACATTGCGTCCCACTTTAGCGCATAATACTTGGCTGGGTAGTAATAACATCAATGCACAACGTTCTATGTTCAAATATAACATATATTTCTTTTTGCCATGTCATTGCTTCTTTAGCGGCTCTGCTTAGTCATCCTGTAAAATTCAGGACAGACTTTTTTTTTTCAACCAAGTAGACATCTAAGAGACGATTTCTCTTATAAGATTGAAATATACTGTTATATTTGCATCTCAAGTTCGTTAAAAATTTGTTCTTAAACTCCCCAGCAACGCACGGGTATCACCTAGTTATTATTACAATCAGCACAAACCATTCTAAGCTTAATTGGGAGCTGGCTACAAGCACCAGCATAATAGTAGCAGAAATATAGAAACGGTTTTTAACATTTTAATAATGTCTATCGATACAATCCAAGAATCTGAGCACACATGGTGAAGAACACAAGAACGATGACCAGTCGTCCAAACACGTAGCCAGCCCATCCCTGACGGGAGTCAGCGTCGTCGTCCTCGTGCTGCTCCTCTTCTTCCTCTTCACTAGTCTCATCCTGTTTGAAATACCATCAAAGGAAATAATGAAGATATAAGGCCCTGAGGCTTGACGGATACAACAAAGACAGAGGACTGCATGGTGTTTGGATTAGAAATGAAGAAATCACTGCACCCTTGAGTCTGACCTCGGGTAAAACATCTTCTATTTGCCAACCTTGGCGACACTCCGTCCATTCGAAAAAGGACTGCATGCTGGTTGGATTAGAATATAAGACATCACTAGCACCATCGAGACTGACCCAAGGTTGGGGCGACTCCGTCCATGCCATCTTCACATTGGACCCCCTCAATGCCTAGAAGAGTAGTGTCAGCACTAAGGAATTATTTAATTAAACAGCCAGGTATTTGCTAAATGGAAGAAACAAACTTCAGTAGACACAGCTGAGGGGAGACGGAATCATCAGTGCCTGCAATTCTAATAGAAACTTACGTCTTCGAAATGTTTGCAGTCCTTGTGCACGAAATGATAATTGAAAGTGGGATGGTTAGGAAATGTCTCGACGGCAGTTTCCATGGCTCTGAATACACGTTCGTGGGCGCCCTGGTCGTCAACCATGCGGAGGGATCCAGCTTTAACTTCAACATTTTTTAGAGCAGAGAGGTGCTGGATGCCCAAGCCCAAGTCAGAAGCGCCATTCAGGCACTCCATCTTATGCAGAGGGAAGCGAAGCTCGATGTACTCAAGCTTTGGCATTGATCCTGCTTCAAATTTCACAGCAGTCCCACAATAATGGATCTCCAGAGAAAAATGTTTCAGACATCTGAATCCGTTGCTGCCATAGACAACGATCCTTCCCCTGGTTCCTCCGGCAGTTGCTAGTTCGAGAAAAAGCAAACGAGGTAATGCCCCAAGGATCTCAACGTCTTCCGATCTCACACAGACAATTTGCAGTTTTAGAACCTCAAGATTTCTAAGCGTGCCCATCCAATTTGGCACCTTATAGATGGGATAACTTTTAAAGGAGAGCCCCCAAAGGCGACAGGAAGCGGCAGGGTGCCATGAATCCAGACACTGCGGCTGTACATCACTTGAGGAGTCAAAGATATGTAGATCATGAAGGTTGCATGAAGCTAATAAAGTTCCCACATGACTGTTAAAAACGTCAGCACTCATTCTTTCTGAGTCATCTGTATCAGAATTACGCCTTATTGTTAACGTCCTCAGCTTGGTTAGCATACTGAATTCTTGCAGGGACGTCTCTTGTTGGTAGGATTGGACTCCGTACTCCATCAGCACTTCCAAGCTGTGCAACTGTCCAATTGTTCCATCTGGAATTATAGTACCGTTACTAACATATAAATGGGTCAGCTGTTGCAGTTTCCCTATAGTTGGCGGCAGCTTTTTAATTCTGGAGCCGCGTACATCCAATATCTGTAGATATTGCAGTTCTCCAACTCCCTCTGGCAGCATGGTTACTGAATCTAAGGGGAGACTCAAGTACCTGAGATGCAAAAGCTTTTCAATACTTCTAAGATAACGGTCCTCAATATCCTCACATTCCCTTAGGTCCAAAACACGAAGCGCCGTGAAATCCGACAAAGAATTTTGCACAGGGTGCCCAAAAATAGTAAGTGACCGAACATGAGACAGAATAAGGCCTGTCAATAGGGCACCATTTTCTTCATTGTCGTTGCAGACACAAAGCCTACGAACCTTGTATTCTGAAGAGTATTGATGCTCTGTAGTAGCATCTAACGAGGTTACGAAATTCTCATCAGCAGCCTTGCATTTGATGAAATCAAGAATGACGTCATGAACTTGACATGACTTTGCCTCACCATACTTCACATCAACAGGACGGATCAAGCTTCTATTGATCAGATCATTAAAATAGCGCTCACCAGTTTCAAATGCACTTCGACCTTGTTCAACAGGAATGAATCCTTCGGCAATCCATCTGTTGATCAAACAATATTTCTCAATTATATAATCTTCTGGGAATACACTAAGGTACAACAAACATGTTTTTAGATGCTGAGGGATATCAAAGTAACTCAGAGATAAAATGCTCGTCATGTTCTCAGCTTCAGGCTTGTTTGCAAGTCCAGAACCAATAGCATTAAGAACCCTATTCCATTCAGCTTTTGCACTCTGATGAGCTAACATACTTGACAAAGTAATAATTGCCAACGGTAGACCACCACACTTTTTCAGTATCTGATCTTGAACATCTTCCAATTCAGGATGGTGCGAATTCTCGGAATCAAATGCTCTTCTAAAAAACAACCTTTTGGAGTCATCAGAACTAAGAGGCTTCATTTTGTAAACATAACCACCTTGAGAACAACAGGATGATGCAACTTCAGCACTACGTGTCGTAGTGATTATTCTGCTCCCACGATTGTTATTCAATAATGCAAGCTTGGTTGTCTCCCAATGTTTTGTGTCCCAAACATCATCAATTACAATAAGGTACCTACAAAAGATTTTAACAAGAGTTACTTTCACAGGCCCTCTATTATATATTTGGTCCATGGTAAGAACCCATGTCCCAGAACTGTTCAGCAAAAATGGGTTAGAAAATGTATAAAAATTTCATCACTGAGACTGTATAGTGACAAATATAACTGGTGTGTAAAAAGTATCATGGATGAAATTTGGCCATTCATTTAAATAATTAATACCTTAATATGTCTCTAGTTTAGGTTGCTTTTTTCAGTAATAATACCTATATCGCTACTGGATATTAGAATATCCCTGTGTGTCAAAAACTGTCAAAGAAATACAAATAACTGCCAAAAACAATATCCATGCATCGCAGAATTAGAAACGAAGAGACAGCCCGCTCTCGCCGTCAGGTGTATTTCTGTTTCTGGTAGTGTATGACACCTCATCATGCATGATACCATGATAACGATGGATCAAACATGTATCGTGATGAAGATCTGGATCATTGAATATGGAGAAAATAGACGGTGTGTGCATTTATTTGAGTCTATTGTAAAAATTCCCGATTGCAGATGTGCTTTTTATTTTTTGCAAATTTGTCTATGACAAAAGCTAAGACAAAGCAGGAAATCAAATCGGTTGATCAGGTCCAGAATGCCTAAACTGGCCCTAATTACTATGTGTCAGCGGAGTGGCACACATACAATTGTGGCGCTAGAGTTGTTGGCTTATCTTTATTTTTTTTCTTTCATTGTGGTACCTTTCACTTGTGCTAATTACTACTACCTCTATTCTTAAAATTTTGTCGTCATTGACTTTTTAAGTTACGTCTGACCATTCTTTTTATTCAAAAAAAATTATAATATATTTTCTTATGATTTGTTTTATCACTAAAAA